>PVJO010017553.1:0-38730 GCA_004026905.1 Hystrix cristata | reverse complement strand
AAAAAAAAAAAAAAAAAAAAAAAAAAAAAAAAAAAAAAAAAAAAAAAAAAAAAAAAAAAAAAAAAAAAAAAAAAAAAAAAAAAAAAAAAAAAAAAAAAAAAAAAAAAAAAAAAAAAAAAAAAAAAAAAAAAAAAAAAAGAATTAAGACTCCAGAAAACAGCAGGTCCAAGAAAGAAGAATGCCAACAGAAAGCTGAGGATGACATGTGGAACTAGACTAGGTTGCAGCAGAAGAAAAATGAGTCCCACGGGGAATCAAACAAAGAAATGATCAATTATTTGACAATTTTGAAAAAAAAATAATTAATGGTGATCTTCAGGAGCAGTTTAAAAAATCAGAGATAGCTTTATAGATAATTATGCAAATGAAAAATAAAACACATTAACACAGGAAATATATCTAATACACACAAACCCTTATGTAGTTGTAACGAGTTAACAGCTAATGCCACACATTTCATTAGAGGCAATGAAATAATGTTTGCAACTGAGCAATCAAGATATAACACTTTATTATTAAATGAAAACAAAAACTGAAAGTAACAACTGACTCAGGTAAAACTGATTTTCTCCGGGAAAGAGAACAGGCTGCCTCAGGGTGGGGCAGTGGTATGCTGGTGTTCTTTTTTTTTTTTTTTTTTTTTTTTTGTGGTGCCAGGGATTGAACTCAGGCCCTTGCGCTTGCAAGGCAAGCACTCTAATCACTGAGCTAAATCCCCAGCCCCCAATGCTGGTGTTCTTTATAAATCTATCTTATTCTTTTAAAAATAAAACCACATGCATTTATTTGTGTGATAAGTTTGTTTTGTTTTGTTTTGTTTGGAGACAGGGCCTCACTATGTTGCCCAGGCTGGTCTCAAACTCCTCGGCTCAAGTGATCCTACCTCAGCCTCCTCAGTAGCTATACTACAGGAATGCCCCACCACATAAGGTTAAATAATTTCTAACTAAAGGGAAATACATTCATTGAAGACGAAGAATTTCTTTAGGTTAATAAAGTAAGAATATACTACTTTCTTATTTGATTAATAATTTTACTGAAAGATTACCAAATCCAATTGTATTTACCTTACATGCACTTTCTCTCTCTCTCTCACCACCCCAATCACACATCTGTCTTTTCTGTATGTCTCTTTACATAGTCCTCTCTCTCTAAAGAGCACATTACCTGTGCACTCAGCTCAAGAGCTCCTTCCTTTTCCCTTCAGCCTCTCATGATCACCTGACTTACCAATAATTGCTCTCTCTCTTAATCCCACTTACTCTTTGTATCCTGGCCCTTGGTGTATATATTGTATTTGGCAACAAAACTGTAAACCCGTTGTTGGCAGAACAGTGTACTAATTTTCTATGTAAGCAATAAAGTCCCAAATCTAACACCTCTACCTCAGTTTAACAATTGAAAAGTAATTTATCAATCACAGATTTAATATCGAGGAGTCCTTTCCTATACATAACATACAATATATATCTGCAGGTTTAAACTTTCATGAAAATTGTAAGATATAAAAAGTAACTGGTTGCCAACCTAAAAATAGTCTCAAAGAATTTATAAAAGGTTATTCAATCTTGTATTATTTATCAAATCAACCAGCAATCCAAGGTTCAAGTATAATTTCAACTAATTTGGGAAAAAATTTTGAAATCTTCACCTTAACGCCAAATTGAAACACATCTTTTTTCCCTTTTCCTTCCTCCTTCCCAATCATTTCTCAATAAGGCAAATATGTATTCTTCAGCACCTCTTATAGTTTTTTTAGACAAGGAAGTTGGAATAAAAAAGGTAAAGAGACCACTTTTGAGCCTGAAGGTGAAGAAAAGGAGAGAATCATATTAAATGGCTCTTCCTCTTCTGACCAACAAAGTGAGGGCCAAGAGTGAAGGCTGAGGACAGGGTGGGAAGAGAATGTGCAAGGTGATGCACTGATGCCCCATTATCAGATCATTACTCGATCACCCTGCAGTATGACTTCATCTCAGACTTTTTCCAAAGAGATCCAGGTTAATTCTTGCCTGCATGGTTGAGAAGCACTGGCTTAACATTTGTTAAGTATTTATTACATGACTGGAACTGTTCTAAGTACTTTACATGAGCAAACTCTTTCAATATCCACAATAACCTTAGAAAGTGGATATAACTATTAACTCTATTTAAGAGGGAAATGAAGTCTGTGGCTTTAAAATGCCTGCAAAGCTTGATCTGTCTCACTTCAACAGATTCCTCTCCCTCTGACTACAGACTAGAATAATGACTTGTTCCTAACAGAACACAGTGGAACATGACATCTGGGTTTTGCTGTAAAAGAATACCTTTCTTTTTCCTGGAAAAGTTACTCACCATGTTCTGAGGACATTCGACCAGCCACTTGGAAGCCCACACAGAAAGGACTCGGGACCTCTACCAAGAGCCAGCACTACGGTACCAGCTCTATGTGTGAGCCATCACGGAGGCAGACAGCACAGCCCCACTCAGGCCTCGAGATGATTAGAATCCTTGCTAACACCTTCACTGTGACTTTCTGCAACCAGAACCACCCAGCTCAACTACATCTGCATCCCTGACACGCAGAAACTACGTTAGAAAACAAATATTTATTGTTTTAAGCCACTACATCTTGTAGTAATTGATATGCAGCAACAGATAACTAATTTACAAAGCTTAAGTAACTTGTCTATACCTCTGCAGGTAGCAAATGGCAAACTGAAATCTGAAACTAGTCGGCAGGGACCCAGAGCCCATGCTCTAGACAACTCACTACAATTCATTTCTTTGAAAGGAGGTTATTGTACCTATACTTTATTAGAACTGGTGCCAGGATTAAAAGATCACATTAATAAAATACCTGCTAGGAATCAGGTGGTGCCACACACCTCTAATTCCAATACTCATAAGGCTGAGGCAGGAGGATTGCTGCAAGTTTGAGCCTAGTCTGGACTACACAGTGAGTTCAAGGCCAGCCTGAACTACATAACAAAACCCTGTCTCAAAAAATAAAATATCTGCTAGGTATTAAACTAAATGGCAGGTAGTCACCTCATGACATCTATTGTTATCACTAAAGGGAATACATTTTCAGAGAGAATCACTATTAAAATATAAACAAAAATGTACAAGCATTATCTATATACCTAAAACTCAAGCCAGTACCATTTTTCTACAGTTTGCCATTCTTTTCTTTTCTTTTCTTTTCTTTTTGGTGTTGGGGATCAAACTCAGGACCTTGTGCTCGCCAGGCAAGCACTCTAACCACTGAGCTAAATCCCCAGCCCCTAGTCATTTATTTTCTTTTTCTTTTTTTCTTTTTAAATTTTATTTCCGAGAACACGTATTGGTACATTGCATACATAGTGATCACATTCATCGTAGTTAATTTGTACCTGTACATGATACATCTTGGTTCCCCCCTTCTTCCCCACCCCTCCCTTTCACTCCCCCTTTGTTCCACTCCCCCCGCCTTCCCCATTTACAGTAGTCTTGGAAACAACCCAAATGCCCAACAACTAATGAATGGCTAAAGAAGATGTGGTTTTCCTATACAATGGAGTATTACTCTGCCATAAAAGAGGATAAACTTGAGCTATTTACAGGTAAATGGATGTACCTTGAGAACATACTCTTAAGTGAAATAAATCAGACACACATGAGTACATATTGAATTGTTTCTCTGGTATGAGAAACCATAAGCATAAATAAGGACAAAAAATATAATAGACACTAAGTAAAAGAAAGATAACATTCAATAGGGAGGAGAATTAGAAACGTAGGAGGGGAAAAGAAGGAAAGGAAAAAGAAAAGAAAGGGAAAAAGGGGGAAAATGTAAGTAAAGCCACTGTCATTTATTTTCAAGTCATTGCTTACTGCTAGCTTTGCTAGTCATTAAGAGCACTCAAAACAAAAATTCTGTAATAATTATTTTTATCCCACAGAGTACCCAATTAACATCCCACTGTATGCTTTTTGCTAACTTATTCTTACTCATATTTATCAAAGTCTGATAAAATTTAAAAAGCATAGTATTATGGACAAAACTTTGTTTCTCCAAAATCCATGGGCTGAATCCCTAACCAACAACAGAATTATATTTGAAGACAGGGCCTTTCGGAAGGTAGTTATAGATAGACGAGGTCATCAGGGTGGGCTCTGAATCAGGGCTGGTGTCCTCATAGAAAAAGAGTCCAGGAGTGCTGCAGCACTGGGGAAAGGCCATGTGAGGACAGAAACAAGAGACCCCACTGGAAACCATCTCTGCCAGTACTTTAATCTTGGACTTCCAGCCTCCAGAATGGTATGAAAAGAAATTTCTGTTGTTTAAACCACCAGTTTGGGCATTCTATTATGGCAGCCCAAGCTACCTAATACACTCAGCATAATGGAAAAAGCCGGGGCTTGGAAGTCAGGCAGATCCCGGCTCTGCACATACTTGTTACTTGCTCTTTGGCTGACCTCACCAGGCCTCATTTTCTTTCCTATGAAATGTTTGTAGGACTAGCTGTGATGGCATTAGATGCCAAGCAAAAGGCAAATCTTCATGCCCAGCAGGTACTTATAGTGATGAAAGAAATATAAAATTAGCTTATTGTCATTTATCTACAACCAAGATACTGTCCAAACACAACTAATGCTCATAATGATATAAACTTGGTAAGTCTACAAGGATGAGTATTAAATGCCGATGTTCATCCCTAATCCTCCTCACAAGCACTGACCTTCATTTTATTCATCAGTTTAAAGTGAGCTCCTCATCTTGCCCCTTGATGAGAAGCAGCTGACCTTGAGACATTTAATAAAACCTCTACAAGAAGATAATGAGATCCCACCAAGCTTAACAGCACCTGAGCCTTTGGACAAAATCCCAGTTCACCTGGAAGGAAGACAGGCGCATTAGTCAGCCACAAAAGGTTCCTAGAAAGTTGAAGCCTGTCTCTTCCTTCCAGGACCAAAATATCAGGTTTGACAGGCTGAACATTTTTACCTGCTACCACTCTTACTAAAAGCCTACCTCTTAGTACTCCTACTCCAGGTACACAGAGAAAAGATACAAATTACTAAAGACAAAGAGAAGCATTTGCCTCAGATCTTGGCACAGCACAGTCTGGGGGAGCTCTCCCTGGTGCTACTAAAACTGCCTCAAAATTCCCTCCCCGATTTATTAGTAGCTACTCACAAGTCACCTCCTGGTTCTGCAGTCCTCCCCAAAGAAATGGACACACTGCTCCTGCTTCAAAGACACCTGCACTTTTTAACTTCAGGCATAATTTTGATGCCTTTCTTACCCTTGACATCTAAATCCCAGCTACCATATTCTGTCATGTTTCCTAACATCTCTGGTAGCCTGTCTTTACATTACATTTGTCTGGAATGATAAGAACACTATAGAAATGCATAATGGTGATGGCTGTACAACTTGCAAATGTTCTTAATACCCTTGAGTTGTATGTGAAAAGTGGTCAATTTTATGTCATGCATATTTTACCACAATTTCACAAAGAATCCCATTGCTAGCCATTAAGTGGTACAGGGCCTTAGCACAGGTCTTGTGACCTACATTTCTGGGGGGTCCTCTAGATGTTCCCCTACACCCAGCGTCTTACCATCCAATTATCTTATGATGCATGGCCTAAAACCTTCCATCATGTAACTTCCTTCTTTAAAAACTTTACTGTAGATAAATATTAGTTCTTTAGTCTAATATGCAAGACTTTACATCAACTGATCTCAACCCACCTTTTTGATTCTACCTTTTGTCAAACTGCTGTAGCTATGGATAGTGCTGTTAGGCACTTCTGTCTTGGCATTTAAAAAAAAAATTTATTAGTGCACTAGTGCACAGACTAGTGGGTCTCCTTCTGGCAAATTTGTACATGCATAGAACATTCTTCCATCATCCACCCCTTCCCCTTCCTTGGCCCTCTCCTACTCCTTCCTTTTCTCTAATAGTCTCCCTTCTTTTTAACTAAGTGCTTTGCTCATGCCCTTTCCTCAAGCAAGATTTTCCTCTCCATCCAATGTAATCTTATGTACCCTGATCTTACTTTTCCCACAAACTGCTCTCTGATCATCATAAACCAGGCTGATTATCTTATTAGTTACCCTGTATATTCTTATCATTAATTTGAAGCACTGTAGAATATATGTAACCACGATCTACCTTCTCAAACTTCACACCCCTTAAAGTTAGGATGTTTAATCTTTGATTTGTTCATATCATCCATGGTCTATGTAAAAGGTACTAAAAATACTGATAGACTGATCAATTCTAGTCATCAAATAGCAAGAGACAGACAATTATGAAACAGAAATATTTATATTATTGTATGAATTCGGCATGACATTACTACAGTTATCTTGAGTAATAACTACAATTGCTCCACAGGAACCTTGTTCAGTTTCTCCTGCATAGTTTCCTAGCAAATTATAAGCAGACAAAACCTCTACATTGGTAATGTGGAGCTTTATAATCTGATCTGTCACCAGGAATATACCTGATTCTGATATTACTTATGATAAATCAGGTATACACAAAATAAGATGAAATTTTTTACCCGACCAATGTATAAGGAATGACTGAAAAATACAGCGAATGTTTAAATTTTTTAAAAATATGACAATAAAATACATTATCATTAATCCTCCTCAAAATTATTCCCTTTGATTCAAAAGCATTTATGCAATAGTTCGTGCCACTTTCTGAAGCAATTCTGGAAGTCCTCTCTCACGAACGTCTTCACAAGGTGTGATAAAAAATACAGTGAAAACTGCTGCTGACTGCCATCCAACAGAAAGACAGGCTCATAAAAACATTGTGGTGTGAACTCATCCACCTTATTCACTGGATCTGGCACTGTGTGACTTCTGGCTGTTCCCTAAAGTCAAAATTCAATGAACGGTAAACATTCTAAATTGATTCAGGACATAAGGCAGCCACAACAGAGGAACTAAAGACACTCATGAAAGAAGACCTCCAGAACTGCTCCAGAAAGTGGCAAGAACAATGGGCTAAGTGTACTCGAAGCAAGGGGGAAGATTTTAAGAAGGATTAATAGCAATATGTCTACTATTACAATAATTTTTTTTTTTTTGTGGTGCCGGGGATCAAACTCAGGCCCTTGTGCTTGCAAGGCAAGCACTCTAATCACTGAGCTAAATCCCCAGCCCCTATTACAATAATTTTTAAAGACAGCACCATATTTTTCTATCATAGCTTGTATATGCTCTTGCTTTTGATCCACATTGCATGGACCCATATAGTTTTCCTGCCTAGAAACATGTTTCTGTCAGTAAACATAAATTATACCCAATAAATTATACACTGGGCAATTCTGAGTCTATCTGCTTTCCTTCAGTCTTAAGGCACTTTGGGACTGGTCTTCATATGCTGGGCCATATTATTCTGAAACAATTACAGAGAGATTTTTAATAGATAGCAATCAAATAAAGGGATTTATAGTTAATCACACATTAAATATTTTTATTGCTTATGTGACTGTTAATTGGAACATGTCAGATTGACTAGATTAAGAAACACATACGAGATTAGTGAAGAACATTTTTGGGTGTGTCTTAGATGGATCATGCAGGCATGATGCTGGGTACCATATATAGCCCCTGGCCCCTTTCCTCTCTGGTGCTATTCTGGGCTGTACTTCCCAGCATCTGTGAACTGAACATCTTTGCTTTGTCATGTACTTCTGCCATGATGTTCCAGACTTGGAGCCAGCCAACCATGAACTGAATCCCCGAAGCCTCTCTTCCTCGAAGTTGCAAGTATTGAGTTTTGTGTCCAGTGATAGGAAAGCTGACTAATACAGCTTACAATTCATACCTATTTCCAAAACACACCTGAGATGGTAAACATAAAAAGTCCACATATTGTTTGCTTACCAAAATAAAGATAAAAAGCAAAAGTCAAGGAATACAGCAAGCTGAGATAATTATACTGGAAACTTCAATTAAGGTGAAATATGCTCAATATGACAACAGGAAAAGATGATCAATGAAGGTTCTTTAGGGTCTCCCTCTTAAATATGAAATGTTTAAGCTAGAAACGAAAGTTCTAGTAGAAATCAGCCACAAACAGAAGTCTATGATAAATAGCTGGCATTTAGGGTTATTAGTTTATTAATTTAAAGGCATGTGGTCTCAAAGCTTCAGATACCAGGTAAATCTGAAGTTAACAGTTTGTAATGAAAACAAATGAATCTGAACAGTTTTCTCCCACACGGATGGCCACTGCTGAGCTATAAGATGGTGAGCCACAGGGATGCTCACAGGCAGCATCTATACTGTCAGCTGCAGTTTCAGCTTCAATTACATGTCTGAAATCACTCCCCTGGGGCTACAGAATTCCCTCCTGCAAAGCACAGATGAGAGGAGCTTGATCTGAAAAATGTTAAGCATGTTCAAGTAAAAAACAGCTTGGACTTAAAAGAAACAGGGTCCCAAGTTGTGATGAAGTACATGACTTATTATGAGGTCTAAATTTTGAAAGCGGTATCATCTTCCCTAAGGAAATTATATCAAAGCAATTTATATATACTAATCTAGAGTAGAAAAGGGGAGATGAGTGGGGCACAGTGGCACATGCCTGTAGTCCCATGTCCTTGGGAGGCTGAGGTAGGAAGAGCAATTGAGACCATGAGCTCAAACTCAGCCTGGGCAACATAGGGAGACTCTGTCTCAAAACAAAAAATAAACAAGTATTGTGGAAAGGGGAGATGAACACACCGAAACTGTCAAAGCATAACACCTGTTCTTAGTGGACATTAAAAACAGTAGGCAGGAGCTGGGGTGTGGCTCAGCCACAGTGCTTGCCTAGCATGGCTGAGGGCTTGGTTCAAGCCCCAGAACCATACAACATACACAAAGACCCAGTAGGCATTTAGTGTCTATAAAAAGCCTCAACACATCCAGCTTTATGAGGGATCAGCTACAGTGTATACGCTTTATTCTACCAGTACCTCACGCAGGATAAACCAGCGAGAGGACAGCAACTCTTTTTTTATGTTTTCTACCTGAGTTATCACACAGCAGAATGTATTTCATAGGGGCCAGCCTGACTCCTAAAGCATGTTTTATTCCCTCTACTTAGCAGATTATTTAACTACTAAGTATTTAATTAATACTTTCTTTATTGACTGTCTCAGATCTAACCTCAAGATTTTCAGGGAATGAGAGAGTAATACTAACGAAGTGAAGAGTTAATCTCCTGCCTTATTCAAATTTTGCTATTTGTGTGTAATCTCACATACCATAAAGGCTGACTACAGACACAGTATTGCTTTTAGAGTGATGCTGCTGGTGACAGCGGTCAGGAACTGTCATTCAAAATACGCAGCAAAATGGTTGCTGATTATTGCAAACTATGAGCACTGGAGGCACAGGGGGCACAGCAAGGAGGCGCAGCTACTCAGAGACAGCTTTTAAGTCCCCTTCTCTGACGGAGGACAGTTCTGCCTCCACAGAACTTGTATTACCTGAGAGACTTTTGATTTGCATTAACAAGACCACCTTTATTCACCATAAACGTCCTCCTCTCGCTCTCCTGGAAATGCTGCACCCAAACCAAGGGGCAGTGTCAAGCCTCTGCTTCTGTCTATAGCTCAAGATGCTATAAAAACGTCCATCATCTGGCTCTTCTTGGACCCTTGTATTTATGAACTCCTGTGCATATGCTCATAATTAACATGGTTTTCTGATTAATCTCTCTGTTAATTTCATAGGCTCAATCACCAAACCACCTGAAGGTACAAACTTCTTCTCTTCCCTATACAATACTGCTACCTCAGTTTACAAATTTAGTTTGTTTAACAACTTTGGGGAAGATGGCTGCGTTTGTGTTTGTGTGGGGAAGATGGCCATGGTCATGTTTGTCACCCAATGTGGAGTTTGCAAACAGAAGCAAAATTTTGCCAAACACTTCCATTTGCAAACAGAAATGTTATGTATCACAAGTTTTTGGACACCCAGGAACCGTATCACGTACCACAAAGAAGAAGAAAACTTACAGAGAAGGTCTAGATTATAGCAAAAATATTACTATAAATTATAGTAATAACAAAGGAGTACATTTTCATCAGATGAAGACTATTCTAGGAATGTGATAAAAGCTTTTGAAATTCACAAGACTTCTGAGTACTAACAATAATAAGTGATATAGAATTGTACAGAACAATATTAAAATACTAAAGATATTTGATTACTAAATATTTTGCATTAGGCACACATTACTTAAGTCTTCAATTAGCTTTCGTAGCTATTGTTCTAAAACAATATTCAAAACCGTATTTTAAAACTTCACATGCCTGAAACATACATAAAATAGTCCTGGTAAGAGTAATTTTAAGTCTCAAAACAGGAGCAATGTTTACGTCCTTGAAATGCTCAAACATATAAACACAAAAAAAACTTATACGAGTTCCATTTCCAATTAACAAACATCAAGCATATGTCACTTACCAAATGTCAATTATTGACATAGAAAGCTTTAAAAGCACTGTAAGACAACCAGAACAAACTGTTCTAATTTTTGCTTTCCTATTTTATTACTATTTTCAGTAGAATAAAACATAATGTTTAATAATTTTGTCTGTGCCTATCATGCCTTTTTCTAGTACCTTTTCTAGTTAGTAATACAGAATAGTGGGGTTTGTTTGGGCAAATTGTTACTGCATATAAAAACCTTGATCATTTTCAATCCTATTAGTCTCCCTATCTCCCTCTTCTTTTATCCCTCCTCCCATCCCCTTTCCTATTTCCAAAAGTTTACTTTCTAGTTTCCTGTCATTTCTCTTCCTTTTTATTTATTTTATAACAGAAAAAATACAATATTTAACTTTCTGAGTCTGGCTTATTTGGTTTAACATGATGATCTTCAGTTCTACCCATTTTTCTCCAAATAGTGATTTGGCTTAATATGCATGTATCTATGTATGTAACACTTTTCTCCATTCAGGCTTAGCTTCTGTGAATTGGGCCACTATAAGTGTTATACCTACTCATGGTATAACACATACCATAGTGTAACACATACCATGAATATTTTGTTTTAGGGAGAATATATGCAGGAATAGTAATAATGTAAACAAATACGACCATGATGGAAATTAGTATAGAAGCTCCTCAAAAAACTAAAAAGAGAAATATGGTATCTTTTTTAAAAACTTAGTCATTTTTTGAAAAATAATAATTAAAAAAGTAGGCAAAGTTTCTGAGATCATTCCTGTTGTGTCATTGCTATGGACTGAATCCTTCCTTCCCAAATTCCTAACTCCTACCATCCCAGAATGTAACCATATTTAGAACTTTCACAGAGGTATTAAGGTTAAATGAGGTCATAAGGGTGGGGCCCTAATCTACCAGGGCAGATATCCTCATAAGAGGAGGAAGGAACATCAGGAAAGCAGGGAAATTTGTTAAGATAAGACAAAAAACAGGTCTGATGAGCCTTGAGCCATCATTTACTTCAAGGATACTGGAAGAGAAACTTGAAATTTAAAAGCTGAAGTTAAAGAGTAGAGAGTTAAGACTTCCTTAAAGAGAGAGTTGCCAGATCTAGTGCTTCCTGAACCTTTCCCCAGCCAAGTGAGAGGGCACCAGAACACCCCAGTATTTGGGGAGTTTGGAGAGTCTAAAATTTTTCAAAGAATCTAAGCTACCTGAAAGAGTCTTAGGTAAAGCAGCTGGCTTTTTTGGGGACCCTCGGGTGGCAGCCCACAGAATCAGGGTTTTTTGCCCTGAGACAGAACCAAACTCTACCATGAGAACATGGCAAAGGTGAACAAATGTTTCCTGAGGACCAGATGGGAACTCTGAAGAGAAACAAGACATGGATAATCTAGGCAGACTGTATGGAGGTCACTTCTTGGAGCCAAGGGCTGAGGAGGATGGAAAACGGGCCAGATGAGGAGGTACCCCTGACATTAGGGCCTCAGTAAATGTATTAGTCAGCTTTCCTGTCACTGGACAAAATACCTGACACCCACGATTCACAGGAGAGATTTCTAAGCTCAGTTTCAGAGGATTCAGTCCATTCAGGCCCCAAGCCTGGAACAGCATGGCAGAGCAAGGCTGCTTAGTTCCTGGTGGCCAGGAAACAGAGCAAGGGAACAATGCCAGAGAGGAAATGACCAGGGACCAGTCACAGTACCCAACATCACGACTCCACGACCCACCTACACACACCCAGAAGTGTGCTTGACTATTAGGCCAAGTCAAGCTGAAAATCATGATTAATACCTCTCTCTCAGTTCTAGATGGCTAGGTGGGGTGGTTAGAATCAAGAATCTCACCAGCCACTTTTACCCAATGCATCAGGCAGCTTTCTATTACTGGAAAGAAATACCTGACACAGGTTATTTATGAAGGAAAGGAAAGTTTATTTTCACTCAGAGTTGGGAGGCTGAAGCCCCACTCATTTGGTGCTCTAGCGAGGGTAGTACACCATGATGGGACTGAGTGCTGGAAAGACCACACATGCTTTAAACCAGGAAGTAGAGAGACAGGGAGGGAGGCAGAGGCTACATGAACAGACAGCAGCAGGGCACGACTTTCCTACAGTGCTCTTCAAGCACACACTCAACAGTGACCTAAGGACCTCCCATAGGCCTCACCTCTTGAAGAACCACAGCACCTCCCAATACTGCAGCCATGGGGACCTCTGGGGGGACACTTATTCAAACCACTGCACCTAATTATTTGAAAATGATCTTTGGGATAAAATATTTTTGGCACCTTCCTGTATATTCTATCTGAACTTCTCATCCTGTTTTAAGTATATTTCATGCCAATAGAGACACCACTGCTGTAAAGGATGTGACTTTAAGCAACATCCTTCTCAACCTGGCAACTAACACTCTGAGAAATACATTTTCTACTGTAAGTTGGAGGAAATATGGAAGGAGCCAGGAATGGTGGCACATGCCTGTCATCCCAGCCACTTGGGAGCCTGAGGCAAAAAGATGGCAAGTTTAAGACCAGCTTGAGCAACTCAGTGGGACTGTCTCAAATAAAACAAAATAGAACAAAACAAATAACAGAAAAAAGAAAAAGAAAGAAAGAAAGAAGAAAAGAAAGAGCTTTGCAAGGGCAAATCATTTTTCTTACTGTTTTTAGGAGGAAAAACTTGACAGTGACTATGACTATGGTTACCACTTAAAAAGCAATTCCTTCACTTAAAATCACTCCACATGACAATCAAAAGTCATTTTCTGTCTCATGAAATGAACACAACTATTTTAGGACTCACTCTCTTGTAAGAAAAACAAGCAAGTACAGGAGTGAGTGCCCAGTCTTAAAGGTCACACACCTGCTAACCTTTAAGCGATTAATATTTTGCAAACAGAATCAAACACTTTATTCTCATCCCTCCTATGGCAGTAAATAGAAAAGAATTTCTTCGACCCACAAGCATCAGGGCTTTTAAGTATTGTATGACTCAAGTATTCATCTACCAACGGTATTACGAATTTTTAAAATGGTATTTCACTCTCAGTTTAGTTATCATTTTAGGTAGGAGAAGAGGGCTTGGCATGAAATACCAAGATGATCATTGTGGAAAGACTGCAAATGCCCAAAATCTTGTTTTAATATTTACACCTCCAGGGTCAGAAAGCACAGCCTTTGCTGAAAAGTAGGACTGCGCCACCTCACGAGAGGATGCGCTGTACTCACCCCCACAGAGCTGGAGCAGGCGCGGCCGCAGCGCCGCAGGGACCAGGCCACCGGGCAGCTCGCGCAGGAACAGCTTCAGCAGGCTGGCAGCTGTGCACACGTCCCCCGGCCCCAGCTCCACATGCACTCCGCTCTCCAGCCTCCATCGCAGCTGCTCCACCGCCTTCACGCTGCCGTTCACCCTGAACAGGCCCTCCCGGGTGAGTCCTGAAACGGCAAAGCAGGGCCAGAAGATACACCCACGACTCTAGCAAGCAAATACAAAACCTGAAGAACAACATAGATAAATTTCGGCATGATCAATCAGTATCAGTCATGGGAAGATTTCTGTATTCTGTAAAAGTTTTCATGGGTACTGCACATCAATGCAAAGGATCACACGTGCTTGTTGTAAGAGATGACTTCTAAAAACAAACTCGGGTCAGGTAGAGGACACACAGTACTGAACAAGAAATTTCATGTATGTGTAAAATCTTACAGTCTGTATCTGAAACATAACTTGTGTTTCAAGGGCAGTTTAGCATTTCATAAATACCTAGTTTTAAAAAATGTAAGAAGTTCTGAGCTACGTGTAATGACTTTTGTATTATTTTAAGAAATAAGCAGTCACTAAATAAGAAATAAGTAATCATTAAATTTATCATGTAAGACTCTCTGAGACCACCAAGTGGTATTAGACAAGATCCTCACTTGGGTCAGCTGAAGAGGGCATTAGTCAGGCTAGCAAGGAAGGCTTCCCCGAGAATACACACCTTCACGTTTGGCTAAAGCACAGCAAAATGGCGGGGCTGGGGCTGATATACTGGGAAACCAGTAAGTCTGAGCTTCAGAGCCTGCTGTGGTTTAAATGTTTGTCCCCTCCAAACTCATGTTGAAATTTAATGGCCAATATGAAGATTTTGGAAGGCGAGGCCCTTAATAATTATTAGGCCACAGACTGGGTTGGCCTTGAACTTGCTATGTAATTCAGACCGAACTCAAACTTGGGAGCCTCCTGCCTCAGCCTCCAGAGTGCTGGGATTATAGGCCTGAGATACCATGCCCTACTCCCTTCTTCCTTTTTGATTCCTGCATAACCAAGTGAGCAGTTTGCTCTACCACACAGTCCTGCCACGATGTGCTAACTTCTCAGACACCCAAAGCAATGGGACCACTTGGACTGGGACCTCAAAAATCATAAGCCAAAAACTCCCTATTTTTCTTTACAGGGGGTTCCCTTGGGTATTTCATCATAGTGACAGAAAGCTGATTTACACAAGGGTTAAATGTATGAACTCATAAAACCTTCATCTAACCCCAACAAAATGGAACAAACATACAAACAAAACCATCAAAAACTGATAGCATAAAGAAGGCTAGAAGGTAAAAATGTGGGGTACTCAGGCCAAAGAAAGGGTAATCAAAGAGAAAAGGATAGGGCCTATGAGTGTCAAGTTACAGAGTGAAGACTTTATTACTGGAGTATTAAGTAGGGGGAAAGACACAAAAAAATAAAGGTTTAAGGAAGATTCAACTAGCTACAAGTAGAGAATGACAAGACAGAGTGCTTGCCTTGGGGAGACTGCTACCTTGTACTATAAGGTAGTAAAATTGAGATTATGGAGGGTTGGGAATTTATCTCGGCTGTAGAGCGCAAGGCCCTGAATTCAATCCTCAGCATCCCCTCCCCCATGAGATTATGACAGAAACAGGAAAGGGAGACAAGCTCAAAGGTGATTCACTTAGTACAAAATACAGTAATAGAGAAAGAGCTGAAAGGTAACACTAAGGTTTGAAAAGTAGGAAACTGGAAAAAAACAAAAACACTGTAAAAGATGAAAGGTGCAGAAAATAATGATTTCCACTCAGTACAGGCAAGTGTGTCAGAGAATGGAGTTAAGAAACAACGTTATTTAGAAGGAGTTGGCCAAGTTCATAACTCTGTCCTCTTTCTCTGAGGGTCTAATGACACGAGTCAGCAAAGACGGATGCAATGAGGCCTACTAGACATTCTTTAGAGTAAGAGATTGTTTTTATCAGGTTTTGCTTCTTTCTCTTACCTGCTAATCTTGTTCTTTGTAAAGCAAAACAGTGATAATTTTATTTATAATTTGGCTGAAAACTTTATGAGTTCTTTAATCTAAGAAATACTTAGTGAGCTCCCAGCACTACATTCGGTCCTTAAAAAAGGCAACTGTGAAAAAAAAAATTCACACACTATCATTACCCTTATGGGATTTGCAGTTTGTGACATACTGTGTGTATATATCTATGCATATCCATATCTATCTATGTCTATCTATCTTTTGCTTGTGAAGAACATCAGTATCAAAAGTTGATATAAATTTTCGCTCCAATTTTGACAAAAATTTTGAAACCAGGTATAGTAAAAATATTTAACAACCGGTATGACTGAGGCCCCACTAATCAGAAGAAATGCCAGTCAGAATAGTCCTCATGACCCCCATACCTCCTGCTTCCAAGCCCTCATCTAACTCTCTCACCTGAGTGTGAGCTGGACCTAGTGTCTGGCTTTAACAAGACGACACAGTAAATATGATGTGATGCCCTGTCTGGGATTAGGTCATGAAAGACTGTGGCAATCTTCCCTGCTTTCTCACTCTTGCTCCAAGTCTGTCTGGCTTGCTGATTCTGAGGAAGTAGCTGCTACTTATTTTATTAGCTACCCTATGGAAAGGGCCAAGAGCAAGGAGTAAGAGAGTAGTCTCTGGCCCACAGCCAGCAGTTGAGACCATCAGGTCAAAGCCCATAAGTAACTGAATCCTACTGGCAGCCATGTGAATGAGCCGAAGGGAATTCCCTTCCAGACTGATGTGACTATAGCCTGGGCTGACCCTGCATGGGTCCAGTCCCTTGGAAGGGACCATAGGAGAGAGGACACAGTAAGCTCTGCCGTATTCTTAACTCACAGAAATTTTGAAATACTATGTATTATTGTTTAATCTATGTTATGAGATAATTTGTTATGCAGCAATGGATAACTAGTATGATATGCAATTCTCTTAAGCTCCACAGAATATCAGGTACTATTTAAAGATTTCAGCTTAGTCATTCAAAGCTTCCAAGGTCTCTGTTTCCCTTACTCTTTAACTTCAGAAATGTATTAAACAGTTAACACACAACAAAGGAACATTACATTCCTAGTTAGAACCCAAATCCTGAAAATCTAGACTGCTGGGTTCTTCTGCATTTACCCAACTCTTAAAACTAATTGGGTCTTTTCTTTTTTGCCCAGTAAATGCTCGTTGGATCTGACATTACATTTTTTTCTAGCTTTGACCTTGACTGCCTCTTTTAATGAGTCTTATTTTTTTTAAACTTTCCTTCAAATAAAAATACTTCCAACATTTCCAAAATAAGTACCCAGCTCCAAGGACTGTCTGTGGTGTTCAAGGTCTGTGATGCCACTGGACTGTTCTAGTGCAGAGATAAGGTCTGATGAAGTCCCTAAAGCTAATGCTTCTCAACCACTTCTGCGCCTTAATCCTCTTTATGTGCACCACTTCTCTTTCCTCAGGAATGCCTCATGACACTTAGTGATTTTGAAGCCGGAACAATCCCCCAACCCCCACCCCACAATGATCTATCAGACTCTGGAAAATAAAATCCATACAGTCTTTTAAAGTTCCTTTGAGACTGTATAATATGTACAATATCCATGACACTTCTTAGACTATATATATAATCTTTAAACATCCCTACTCTTTTATTCATTTACTTACTTGTTTGTTTGGCAGTACTGGGTCTTACCCTGAGCTACATTCCCAGCACCATCCCCCTCTTTTTTTAAATTTTGAGACAGGCTATCACTAAGTTACCCAGGCTGACCTAAAACTTGTAATATTCCTACGTCAGCCTCTCAAGTAATTGGGATCACAGGTTTGGGCCACCATGTCCAGTCCTACTCTCATACATTTCAGAGATGCTGTTATGTTAGATTTCAGAGGATACGGGTTAATTATGATAAAACAGCAACTTAATAGAGGTTTAAAAATGAAAGAGCAATTACATGTGTATACATCTAAACCACTGCCAACTTATTTTTTGTACAATTGAAATATTTATAATACTATGCCTATATCAATAGAAACTAAATATGCCAGAAATCAGAATCTGCCTAACCCTAAGTAGAATGACAATGGGCAAGCACATTCTGACACCTGGTGGTGACTGCAGAGTTCTACACTACTTAAAAGGACACAGTTCCTAGGACAGCATCTTCACACTGAAGAGCAGGTACCCACTAAAACTGCCCATAAGGTTAGTTGTTATAGAAGTTTATAATGAGAGCTGGGGATGTAGCCCAGTGATAGAGTGCCTGCCTACATACTAAAGTATAGTAAAGGCCCTAAATTCAACCGATGCACCACCTAAAAAAAAGTTTCAATATAGTATGTCTTATAGGTTATAGTATGTGTTATTTTAAAGGAAAAAGTCCAATGTCTATTTAAAGGCCTTAATAAACCATTTTTGTCCTAAAATTCCTTTATAATAAGAATTTTCTCTCATATCATTATACATGAAACAAAGTATGACCAAAAGGTCTACCTGTGATTAAAGTATATGACCAGTCACCCACACTTGATTGGTACCTACTATATCACAGGTGCACACTAAATGTTGCCAATTTGAAAAGAAAATACAAAATTAACTGAAACAAACTGGAGTATCCTGCTCCCAAACTTCATGGTACCCTTCAATCTTACACAGGTTTTTTGGCTTATTCACATGATAGTTTCAAATTCAAGAAAGGAATTCTGATTGCTTGTGTATTAACTAACAATTCTAATTGTACGTGGCAGGCCCTACCTCAGCTTGCCCATCAAAATTCTGACTCAGTGTGCCTCTGGGATGTTGCCAACACATTTGTATTTTGAAAAAATATCACTTGTGAGTCTTTTTTACATCTCTAATTAGAGTGACTGGTTTAAAACACTAAAATGTTTAGTTTATACTACTTAACTACAGTCTGTTAAAATGCAACTAAGATTATACTAAAGAGGAATAAAAGAAAACCAATTCCTAATTCAAAGTTTGCCAAAGTTCACATACACTGATGATGTGAAAGTGAACATATTCAATTCTTATAGAACTGATTATAAATACACATAGCCCTTGATCCCATTTCTAGAAAGTCTACAGATACACATGCTTCAAATGACACATACGCAAGGTTAACTGTGGAATCATGGCTTATAAGCAGCAAAAAGACTAGAGACAATTCAATGCCATTGGTATGGGACTGCTGAAAAAAAGATACATCATATAGTGGAATAGTGTGCAAGGGAAAAGGATTAAAGACGAGTAAAGCTCTTTTACACAATATGGAACAATCTTCAAAATAAGTTGCTAAGTGATTTTTAAGGTGTAAGTGGTGTGCTCAGATCTGTGTTAAAAGGTGAAATACGTGTGTGTGTATACACACGCACGCACACACACACACGACTTCTTAAGAAAGTTTTAAGAAGGCAACGGAAACTAAATAGTAACATTATGAAGGTCAGGAGACAGAATTTAGAGGGACAGACTAGTCAGAGTATATTCTCCTACAGTTTGAACTACATGAATTTAGTAACCATTCATACACATACACACACACACACACACACACACACAAACATACACACACATTCATTCCTGGGTATTCATGGGATATTGGCTCCAGGACCCCTATGGATAATAAAAGTAAAGATGCTCAAGTCTCTTTTACAAAATGGTGTTATATATGTATCTCCTGCTCTGTACTTCAAATTATCTCTACCTAATTTATAATCCAATGTAAAAGCTATGTAGATAGTTGTTAATATTATTTAGAGAATGACAAGAAAGATGTACATTCAGTACAGAGAGAATTTGAAAAATTTTTTTTCATTCAAAGTTAGCTGAACCTTTCGATGAATCAACCACAGACACGGAGGACTGTGTAGATAATTTTTAAAATTAAAGGTGTAAAATAATTGTACATGATATAGTCAATGAATGTTGGGGAAAAGAACACTGACTAGGCCCAAATAAAAAATTATTTTAGGGCTGAGGATGTAGCTCAGTGGTAAAACACTTCCCTAAGCAGGTGTGTATAAGGCCCTGGGGTATGATTTGGGGGAAGGGAATTACTTTTAAGAGGTTACATCCAGACCTTCCAATGCCAAACTGAACAATCCTATGTAACAGATTAAATGAGTTACGCAGATTCATTTGTAGCTGAATCATCTGTCTTCAAAGTTTTATACATCCAAAAAAAAAAAAGTTTTATACATCCAGGTCCCATTCTCCTGTGTGATATAACACTTCAGTGCTTAACTATTTAAAACATCTGAACAAATTTGGAATTGTTTTCTAAAACTCTGGCCATTCTGTGACTTTTCTTCAAAAATAAAGAAATAACTCCTATGAGGTAAGAATGCAAGTCTGGGGCTTCATTTTAAGAACAAAATATGATTTTGTCATCTACATACTTGATAACAGTTACTTAATTCACATGAAAACATGACATTGTGAAGAATGACCATACATTCCCACAGTTCCTGTCAAAAGGTGGTATGTGTCCTTACAGAGAGATACACACACACAGTGCTTCTGATTGACTTCCAACAAAGGGTTCTTATGGGCAGGGGGAATGAACTTCAGTCCTGGGAAGATACGGGCCCTGAAGTAAACTAACCAAGGAGAGAACATTTTGTATCCTAAAGTTTTGTGTATTTTAAAATCCCTACACATTTAAGCGAGGTCCAGTGGCAACATGCCTGTGATCTCAGCACTCTGAGAAGCTGAGGCAGGAGGACATAAAGTTCCAGCCCAGCCTGGGCCACCTAGTGGCTTAGGGAGACCCTGTTTTAAAACAAAAATATAAATAAATAAAAAGGGTGACATTGTAGCTCCATGAGAAGGCCCTGGGTTCAATCTCCAGTATTTTAAAATAATTTCTATATATTTTATATTTTACTTCACAACGTCTGTGCTTGTTTTAGTATAGAAATGATAGAAATTTCAACCTTTTTCTTCAGAACATTTCCTTCTCAAATCTTTTAAAAGTTTATTGATATTCTTATAGGAGATACAGAAGGATTCTCTCAAAGTGTCCAGGTTTAAGTCTTACTATAAAGAAAAGCATCAAAAATCTGTGGCTAACATAGCTGTCAACCAAGAAATGTGGTAAAGATGCAGCAGAGTGGTAGAAAGCCCTTGTTAGCATGCTCAAAGTGCTAGGTTCCATCCTTAGGACCATTAATTAATTATCTAAGAGGAATAAAATTTATCTTTTTACTGTCCAATGTATTATATTATTCTTCAAATGTCTTTCATGCTTAATTTTATCACTCTCAAAATAAATGACTCCTTGATAGTGTTCATCTCCTTTCTGTACCCCTAATGAGTGTATAAAGACAGTTAAGGCATCCAATCAGTTCATGATTTATCTCAAATGAGAGAGGCACTCAAAAAATGTTTGATAACATTAAAAGCTATTGACTGTTGGTTGGAATTTAGTTGACTGTGAGAACCATGCTTTAGAGACTATCCTAATCATACACTATGAAGTAATTCACAGAGAACCAGGCTGTCTTTGCTTGAGGAGCTGGGACTCACCATGCCGCACCAAGTACTCCACGATGCTCCTCACCACAGTGGGCACCCCGTCCTTAGTGAGCCCCTGCTGCTGAAGCTCTTGAAGGCTGACTCCAAATAACTTTTTACAGGTGGGATCCTGCTGTTCACTAAGTGGCACCGCCACTATCTTTTTCATATCCTCTCTCAGGTGAACCGCTGCTTTACTTTGCTTAAAAGGGCATAAGAAAAAAGAGCAGTCAGTCACGTTGACCACAGGGGGTTGCATGGTTACAGCAGAAACACCTGAGTTAAAATGCAAAGGTCCAGAGATGAACAGCAGTGATCTTGCCTTATTTTTATGTCAGCTCAAATCAAAATCTCTAACATCTCTTAGAGGTTACTCAGTGTTACCAACGGCACACACTGATCTAATAGTTAGAAGTGCCAAAAAATGAGACACCTAAAGCCACAACTTAAAGTGTAGCTAAGAGAGGGAGCAATACACAGCAGGATCCAAGAGATATTACTACAGCAACCAGGGTGTGACTCAGAAGTACCTGGTTAACAGGAAAATAAAACAATTAAAGAACACTAACACCCCTTGCAGATGCTGAAACGAGATGTTTCTAAAGATGAAAATTTATCTAGATGCCATTTTAAGGTACCTTTAATGTCAAGTGTCAGAAGAATATAAGTGTGGAATGAACATTTTAGTTCCCATTTGTTTATATTCATAATCATTATGATTATTCAGTAACTTTTACATATAAAATCAATCACAGTCTCACTGAAGTAAAAAATGCCATATCTCTGAGACAGCAACATGTTTGGTGGTCATAATTTTTAATTTTTGACAAAACTTTACATACATTAGAAACAGCTTATATTCAACTGATTCAAGTTACTGCCACAACACCAACCAAAAAACCCATACAAGTCTGCTTCTTCCTTTTAGTAGAAATTTGTATCTCAAGGAAAAGAAATTTTTTAAAGCATGTGCCTTTAAAAAGATGTTATATGTTTAAGTAAATTCAAATGCTGAAGAAAAAGATGACAAAAAAACACAACTGTATTTGCAAACAGACGCACTGAAATTCAGGGAAGAGTCATCTTTCGAGAATGAATATAGCAACTAACCCACAGTAAACATTAAGTGACTATCATTTAGTTATTAGCTTCAGAGTAGAAACATTAACTCTATTCTAGAGTTGAAGAAACAAAGAACAGAGAGGCAAGTCATTTGGTTAAAGTCTAGTAAAAGACATTATCATCTTGTTTTAGGTCCATGTTCCTTTCCTTAACTTGTAATTGTATTAATATGACAGTATATTTTTTGTGTAATTATAGTAACAAAACGATAAATGCTATAGGTGACACAAGACAGTTATATACAATTTAATTCTACAATCTTTGAGTAGGATCCTTATTTCAATTTGATTTTGAATTTTATAATCTACAGATTCAGGCCAACTTTCATTGACATAACTGCATCTTTACATCATTTTTATAACAAAAAATAGGTTATGTTTGGAAACCGTATCTCTAGTGAAAATTCAGCAAGCGTAAATTTACAACAGAGATTTATTATCAACTGTCCTGGTGTTAGCTACGATGCAATAGTTGTATGGGCAAGAACCACGCTCTCTCTTCTCAGGGAAATTGTAATCTTAATAATCTAGTCAAACTTGTAACTGATCGTAATTGTCTTATGGATTTATAAGCATATCAACCTCCTTCAACTGAATACAACAGGGAGTTACAACCAGGCCTATCTGGTGAACAGGCAGCCAAAACATAACCGTATAATAACACTTTGGAAACAGAAGTGCAGCATCAGAAACAGCTGACAGGACTGAGGATGCACTCAGTGGTGCAGCACGTGTCTGGCATGCACAAGACCCTCAGTTCAAGCTTATCACTGCGAAAAGAAGAAAACATCACATATGACACTGGGGTTAGGTCTGCAAATTTTATCTTATTTTATCTTCTTTCAGAGTCAATACAGCACAGTGGTTTGGAGTATGGACTGGAGAAGCAGACTGGTCTGACTTCCATTCTGACTTGGGTTAACTGTAATCTTGTACAAATCATTTAGCCTTTGTGTGTCTCAGTTTCCTCGTCTAAAAAGTGGGAACACTAAGAGTTCCTATGTCACAGGAATGCATAGGTGGAAACTCGTTCATACACACAGAAGAAAGAACAGTGCAAGGCACACTCACTGAGTACCAAATATTAAGATCCTTCTCCTCTTCCTTTTCCTAGGAATTACTACTCTGATTTCTTAATGGACTGGAGAGGTACTTAACCATTCCTGTAGTGAATATGTGGACTAAAGGTTGCTTTCTAAGATTGCAACATGTCCCAGACACATTTGGTTAGTGGATAGTCTGATGACCTAACTGTTCTCCTTTACATATCTCTAATGTTCTAAAATCTCAAAGTATGATCTTTGAATAATAAAGATAAAATAATTTTAACTTTCAGGATTCTCTAAGTTTTCTTAAAATTTTCAAGGTCTTCATAGAAATTCTGCCTATATTTGACTTTAAAATCTTGAGTTAATGTTCTTTCTGCCCTTGGTCAGAGCTGCAGACAGTGTATTGTGTCTCTGCAGTGTATTGTGTCACTGCAGACAGTGTAAATAGGATAATCAGTAGTGGCATTGTGGCTTGGAAAGGTGTCAACTAAGAGACATAATTAACCTCCTACATTTTGAAGTGATTGCAAGTTAACACTTATTTTTTCAAAATATAGCCATACTATAAATTATTTATACATAATCACAGTAATAAAGGAAGATTTGATTATTGCTTTTAATTGGTAATCTAAGACTAGAATTTTAAAGAAAAACAAATATTTTTAAAAACAATGAAACAAAAGTTATATTTTATAATAACAAAGAGAAATTTGATTATTGTTTTTAATTGGTAATCTAAGTCAGGTTAATACTTTTAAGAAGATAAATACTGTTTTTAAGCAACCACAATGAGACATAATACAATAGCTGCATCTTCAGATACCCAAATAAATCCTTTCGTTACCATAAATATGTATAAAAAAGTTTTATTCATCTAGCTTAGGTGGAAACCAATAATGATTGTTTCTAGTAGTTTATACAGAAACTACTAAAGAATATAAAGCAGCTTAGAGTATCCTTTCCAGTAAGCAATAAAAAGTATTCAAGAATCCTTTAGTCATGAAAAAATAAAAGTAACTGTAGAAATGAAAAACTATTTACAATTAATCCATTTAAATAAAAATAATTTTGCACTCTAAAACAATTGCTACATCACTACCTCCTCGTAAATCTGAATACTGAAGAAGTTTTGGGTTTCCTTCACATACACATCTCACCTGTCTTGCCTCAGTAGAAACTAAAGTAACAACAACTACTAAACAAGGATTCTGAGTCCACCTTAAAGTTTAAACTTTAGCTATAAATTCCCATATACCATTTGAGTTTGAAGACTGGACTGAAGTGAGTGTGTGTAAAAGCAGTATAGGTTCTCACATACAAAAGACAGAGAACCTGAGGATTCTGCTGCTAGGACAGTCCTTATGTATCATCTAGTGCTTATGCTGTCACCTTAGGAATAAAGAAACCCGCATCCAAAAGGCGGAGGTGAACTCAGCGAGACAGGGCTGGCCTAGAGCCCACAGCTCCAGTTTTACATCAGTATTCTTCTTCATAAATAAGTACCGGTGACCTTGTTTATTTATACCTTTATTTTTATTGAAAATACGGTTAAGAAAGTTGGTAAAATGCACACTGGTAAATATCTGTGAGTTGGGGGCCATCTAGTCTCCAATTTTGTTCTAATAAACTCTAACTGCCTTTTGGGGAGTAGCAGCGCCTTCACTGGGAGGTGACCCTCAAAATGACCACCCGGTCTCTAGCAAGGACTGGCCTCTGCGTCACCATAGAGAGTGTTAGTGGCCTGTCACAAGACAGAAAAACAGTAATTAGAGGGTTAATAACGCTCGTCATCTCATCCTTGGTACTGACCTGACCCTTCCTCGCTGTTCCACCCACCTGGTGGGCTGCTCTACAACTTTGCAGTAAGATGTCTTTGTATCTAAGTTAGCCAGGCTCATTTCTGTTCTGTAGCTACACACACCACAAACTGATAAAACTACTCTGAAAAACTAATAATCAGACCAAATACCATGGCTCCATGGCTTCAGGTGGCTTCATTCATTAAGTCCTCATGTCTAATTAAAAAAAAAAAACACAGCACTAGGAAGGAAGGTATTTTACTGATCCCCAATTTTCAGAAGGCACGGAGGAGCCAGAATGTGTTCCAGGTGACATCAATGATGCGGTACAGCTAGGAATCTCACTCAGGCAGCCTGAGGCAAGAAGGCCCATCCTGAATCCTGCCTGTAAAAAGGATGTGGTGAGACCAAAGCAAAGCACCCATTGCTGCAAAGACCAACACGTATATTACAAATAAGAAGCAAAGCTCATGTTCTTGTAGCTTAGAAAAAGTAGCAGAAAAAAGTAGATTATTTAAATTTCTTAGTTTGTCTGTGTCTATTTGTTTATCTCCCTACGTACCTACCAGGTGCCACAGTGTCTTACTACATTGCCCAAGCTGGTCTCAAACGCCTGGGCTCAAATGATCTTACTGCTTCAGCCACTGATGTAGCTGGGCCTACAGGTACATTCCACCAAGCCCAGCTCTCTTCTTGTTTTTAAAACAAAGGAAGATACTCTCAGAAACATCTTCACTGTTTCTGATATCAGCATCTGAAGAGAGAGGACTTTCATCAATACAATAAACAGGACACGTTTCAGATGCCTTGAGTTCTTAGAAGAGCTAACATTTCTTGAGTGCTGATTTTGTCTCAGGCACTCCTATAGTGCTTTAGAATTAATGTTTTTAAGTCTCAAAATCACTTATCAGTAGGTAAGCTTACCATTTCCCCTGGGATAAGAAAATGAGGCACAAAAGAAGCTTGCCACAGCTATTAAGTTGTACAGCTATAACAAACTCCAGGTCCTTGGTTCCAGTACTTGAGTACCTAATCACAATACACTACGGTGTCCCCTAAATCTTTAATGTTGGCAGTGCTAAAAGGCCCAAGGGGAGAACATATATTTGTGCTGTTTAGTTTAATACAAAATTCAATTTTAGAGTACTAAAATCAATGTCCTGTATTTCCTTAATACACTCCATGATTTTAAATACCATGAATTCAAGGTATTTTGAAGGATAATTACATTACATTGGTGGTTGTGGTGGACTTACTGTGGTCAGCTTGAGCGGGAACACCCAGCTGAACTGAGCTGGTGTGGTTCTAGGTGTAAAAGATACAACTGAAGATTACTGCCAACACAGCATAAAGGAGAACAGGAACAGAAGATGGCAGGAAGCAGCTGTTACCCAGAAGAAGCTCTGTTGCTACACGTTCTCCCTAAGGAAACTTGGCTGTTCTTGCTGCAGGAGGAGCTCTGGGCCTTGCTGTTTGCTTTGTGGGAGCTCTGGTCTTCACCTCTACTGTGAGTATTGTATTCTGGCTCCAGTATAGATTTCTTCAGCCTTCTCGTGCAGACACAGATGTACATGGGACATTACCATGGGCTCCCAGCCCTTGATTGGATCCTTCAGGTCTCTAGTGCATAAATAGATGTTCTGCATTCTCCCTGCATTTGGCTTGTGTGTGAATGTTGTCATTTGTAATTGTCTGGTATTAAATCTGCTGTCTTGTGAATCATTGACTCTAGAACCCACTGACTGATACAGTGGTTAAATTCAGAACTACATCTCAACAGTCTTTGGAACTAAAGCTAGGGCTAATAAATTTAACAAGGAATGTGTAGAACAGAAAGATACCTCACTGCTGAGGAAAAGGGGTGCAAGGAAAGCACAAGGTGAACCTAAGACCTGGTTCCAGAAAGAAGGCCATGTTCAAGGAGTAAGGGATGATGTCAAAAAGACCCATGGACCAGCTTCAGGCGGGTCCCCTTGGCCAAATTTGGGACATGGCATCAACAGTAAAAACTATAAATGATAACACACTGTGTCTAAACATCCTAGAATTCACAGGGATGCAAAAAGTAAGAAAAGGGATAAAAAGTAGATAAAGGTCTTCTCCATAGAACAATGCTGCAGAAAAAATAACAAAATTTGAAAATTACTATTTCTCACACAAGTCATTTAATAAATAATTTAAAGCAAGGATTATGAGCAGATGTTAAAACATCAGGTGAAAGGTTGTTGAAGAACAAGTGTTTCAGTGTCAAAAAGATCACATACTCATTGCAAAATGAAAAGATTTACCTTTACAGATGCATCTGGCTGTAACCATCTTAATCTGTTACCCAAAAGATCAAATTTATCATTACTAATCATGAGAGAAGTTGGCATTATTTGCTCCTGATACGATGCAGTATGACGAACACATCACTTATAAAGTATTCAGCCTCTAAATCTAGCTTCCAGTTTAAAGTACAGAAGCTAGAAGAACAAGCTAAAGTATGAAGAAACAGACAAATTCAGAACGAGGGACACTAACAGAATATGAGCATGGACTCTTCGAAATCCAAAATACAAATAAAGTAAAAGACATAATTTTGGGGGAAGAGGAAGATGAAATGGGAAAAGGAGAGGGGAAAGTGTAGGGAGGGAGGAAAAGGGGATGAAAAATGATCAGAACATGCTATATAACAATTTCCCCAAACAAATGTAAATATCATGTATTACAAAGATATACCAATTTAAAAAACACAGTGTCATGAGAGAAGCCTCATTCTAGATTCAAAAGAAGCTAAAGTATACAACCTCCAAATATAATGTATGAATCTGCATTGGTTTCTGGTTTATTAAAAACAAAATACAAATACTTGTCATTACACATCATTCAAACCCAAAGAATGTACAACACAAAAAGTAATCTCTACTATAAAAACTATGGAATCTAGTTAATGATAGTGTAATAATATTGACTCATCACTTAAAACAAATTTACAATGTCATAAAATGTTAACAGGAGAAACTGGAAAGTGGGACGGAAGGGTTATGTGGGAACTCTACTTCCTGTTCATTTTTTGTAAACCTAAAACTATTCGAAATAATAAAGTCTATTAATTAAAACAAAAATAGCCAATTGGCTCATTCAGACAACTGGGAAATTTGGTTATGTGTTGGTTATTAGAATGAAAAACTGTATTTTAGATATAATAACAATAGTTTGTTAAAAAAAAACCTAATATATTTTAGCTACAGTATTCCTTATTCTGATGAAGTGAATGACTGAAACAGGAGTACAGAGTAATGATGTTTTCAAATACTTTAAAATAAACAAAACAAGAAATAAGCACAAATATGGCAGAATGCTAATTTTTACATCTAGGTGGAGAATAGATAGGTTCATTGTACTAGCCTTTCAGCTTTCATGGATATGACATTTTTTCATTTGTATAAAATAAAGACCCCTTGAAGAGATTCCCTTCCAACAAAGAATATCATAATATATAGCTATTTAGATCAATAGCACAAATAGGAAGGAAAGGAACATGTTCTCTTCAAATTGCAATTAAGAAATTGACAACAGCAGCCAGGTATGGTTGTGCATGCCTATAATTCCACCTACTCTGAAGGCCAATGCAGGATAGCCCTGAATTGAGCCTAATCTGGGCTCAACAAGACCTTGTCTCAAAATAAAAAAGGATGGGGATGTGGTTCAGTGGTAGAGCATCAGGCCCTGGTTCAATCCCTAGTACCAGAAGGAAAAAAAAATAAAAAAATAAAGAAATCAACAACAACAATTGTGAAACATTCTTACCTAGAGATACAGACAATTAAACTAGCCTAGATAGGTTCGGCATCCTTGGGAAAGCATTAAATGTGAAATCATGGGACCAGGTTTGAATCTTCGTTTAGCTACTAACTTGCATATTCCCAGTGGGAATGTTGGCCTCTTCCCATCAAAAGAGGCTTTGGGTAGGCCAATACAACAAGAAAGAGGTCAACACAACAAGAAAGAAACACATGCTCCCTTCTCGTCCCATCAGCTGAGTTCAGCTGAGTCAAGCTCGGGGATCACAGGGAAGATAAATACTGCATCCATATTACCCTCATAGTCAGCCTGTTTTCCTTGCAAACATTCCTAGCTACACCAGGACCACTCCTCACCTGTTAAGCTGCAGTAAAAGCACCCACTTTTCAGTGTTATACAAGTGTAAGACATGGAAACACCTCTCATACAGACCAAATGCAGTTGATGATACTTGTGGCAGTTTGCATTTGCCTGTTGACGGCTATTTTCCTTTATCTTAGTAACAAGCTTCTGATTTTCTTTGGGAAGGTGGGAAGCAAAGTATCCAGTTAAACTGTAGTCAGCCTTCCTTGCAACATCTCCTGGTATATACAAAATGGGCAGATGGCTGAATTTCATTAAGTATACTACTTGTAAATTGAATGTGGTGGGACACTTTCAGAAAGTTTTTTTAAAGGAGGCCAACAAAGTCTTTTTCTCCTATCCTCATCTTTTGCTTAGATCACAGACATAAATCCCCAACAGCCATGTTGTGACTATGTAACCTGGAAGCCAGACAATAAGCACTAAGGATAGTAAAATAGAAACTTTCCACCTGATATTGTTACAGAACCACACACCCACCCCAGAATACCCATCTATGGATTTGTTTTATGTGAGAGAGTATTCCAATAGGACTCTGCCAGAAAGTCAACAGTTATTTTCTGAATATAATGGGTCAAGGAAATCAAAAGCTTCTTACAAATCAATTCTTCTAAATCTAGTTCATTAATTTTAAAAACTCAAAGCACTTCCTGAAATACCTTATTAGCTACACTTATACAAACATTTCCTAGCACATATTATTATGTAAGTGACTGTAGATTTAAGTCAGCTAAAAAATTTTATTAGTACATGTTTGCAATACATAATGATTGCATTCATCGTGGAGAGTTGGCACATGTACATGACACATCTTAATCCTTTTTTATGTCCCCTTCTCTCTTTTCTTTCATCTCTTGGTCTTCTTCCTGCTTGCAAAAGATCTATCTCTTGAGTTCCTATCTTTTATTTTGCTCTTCAATTTTTTATAAATGGGTTCTGTAAGATAAACCATGCAATATTTAAGCTTGTGTGTCTAATTTATTTCACTTCACATCATGGTTTCAAGGTGCATCCATTTTCTTACAAATGACTCAAATGTATCCTTCTTTCTTGTAGAATAGTACTCCATTGTGTATATACCACATTTTCTTTATCTATTTATCTGCTGATGGGCATTTGGGCTCCATCCAAAACTTAGCTATTATGAGTTGTGCTGCTATAAGCATGGGAATGCATGTATCACTCTAATACTATAAGACGACAGTTCTTAATCTGGAATCTATGGATCACGAAAACCTAAGAGTTCAGCACATTTTCAAAAATTCCATGCTCAAAGAGGTCTACAAACTGAAAAATTAAGATCCAACAATCTTTACGCATTCATACAAAATTTTGGTTTAATTAAGATTTTAAAAAGAAAATCTACTTGTATTTCTTATAATTTTTCTGTTTAGCTTATTTCTTTATCCAAATAAATACGCACTTAAAACAGTTTATATCATTTTATATTTCATTTTTAAATTATACTCAACTAATTTCTACAACTTACACTTAAAAGTTCTATGAAAAAAACTCCCTATGTACTTAGCATTATTGAAATGTTCAAGAAACTACTTAAAAATCCAAGAAATACGTTGTGAATGTTATCACTTTTCCTCTGAAACTACACCAACTAAGAAAAATATTAAGAAAAGTAACAGAAGACAGGAAGCTGCAAGCTGGAATCCATATCTGCTGATTTGGAAGTTCATCCAGGCCTCACTTCAGCACCGTGGAAAGTATGGCGAGACCACCAATAGACAATCTTTAAACTGAGGAGATGCTCAACAGGGCTCAACTGCTTAAAGGAATTGGAGAAAATGCAGAAAGTACCTACGAAGACCACAAGATGGCAGATTTCAGGAAGCATCAGAAAAACAGACAGTAATACCTATTAGCAAGGGAACCCCCTGGAAGGCAAGGTTATGAAGAAAAGGCAGCCAAGCTCTCCTGATCCAGGTTAGCATCCAACAGGCAAAGGAGAGACTTCCAAACAGAGGTGTCATATTTAAGAAAGCAATCTTCTTCTTAACAATACAGGCTGGAGTCCCTGAATTGTGAAATCTGAAAAACATCCTGAGTCCCTCATTGTTACCCACCCCATAACTCTACCTGCTGATTCCACAAAACTTCATCTCATTCAAAGACAAGAAAGAAAAAAGGATCACGGCTGACCTCTGTACAAAGACAGTGTTGTTAAAAAGTATTAAAAAGCTTCAAAAAAATAAAAAGCTTTCTTCAATTTTTCTTCAATAACTGTTCAGAAAAATGTTGCCTGCCATGAAGCAGATGGAAACCACAATCTAGCATTTAAAAAAGTACCAGAAGTTAGTAAGGGTATGACACCCAAAGCACAAGCAACAACAAAGAGAGAAACTGCAGTACACCAAAATTAAAGAAAATGCATCAAAAGACACTATGATGGGGTTGGGGAATTAGCTCAAGTGGTAGAGTGCTTGCCTAGCAAGTGCAAGGCCCTGAGTTCCATCCCTAGACACCTCCCCCGAAAACACACTATGAACAGTAGAAAGACAACTCATGGAATAGGAGAAAGTATCTGTGAGTTATGTACCTGATAAAGGACTGATATCCAGAGTATGTAACGAATTACAACCCAACCCCCACCAAAAAAAACACAAACAAAAAAACAAAAAAACGAAAATAAAAAACTGTAACAACTAACCCATTTGAAAAAGGGGCAAAATGGGATGAGGGGATGGGGATGTAGGTCAGTGGCAGAGTGCTTGTCCAGCATGTGTGAGGTTCCAGGTTCAATCCTCAGCACTAGAAAGGAAGAAAAAAGAAAGGGGGGAGGGGAGGAGAAAGCAAGGAAAAGAAAGATAAGTATAAATGAATCAGAAAAAACCAAACAGGCAAAGATTTTGAATAGATATTTCTCAAAATATATATATATATATAAAATATATAAATATATATAAATATATATATATATATTATATTTAAATATATAATATATATACTATATATAAATATATGTAATATATAAATATATAATATATATATACTATATATAAATATAGTATATATAAATATATAATATATATAAAAATTTATAAATATATATAAAATATATATAATATACAAATATATCAGTATATATAAAATATATGTATAAAATATATATAAATGTATATAAATATATAATATATAAGTATATATAGTATATAAATATATATAACATATATAAATATATATACAAAATATATATATATATAAATAAATAAACGGCCAGTAAGCATCGCTAGTCTTTAGGAAAATGCAAACTACAATGAATTACCACTTCACATCATTAGGATGGCTATTATAGAAAAAAATAGGCAAAGCATGGTGGAACACTTCTGGAATCTCAGCACTCTAGAGGGTTGAGACAGGAAGATCAAAAGTTCAAGACTGACCTGGGAAATGTGGTGACTTATTAAGACTCTGTCTTAAAATAAAAAATAATAAAAGTACTGGGAATGCAGCTCAGAGCAAAGGCCCTAGGTTCAATCCCTAGTACCAAATACAAACGAACAAAACGAACGAACACCCAAGAATAACAAGTGTCTGTTAGGATGCAGAAAAACTGGCACACTTGCACATGGCTGGCTGGAATTAAAAGGGTACAGTTGCTCTAGAAAATGAGTAATTGCTCAACAATTAAACACAGAATTACCATGTGATCCAATAATTCTATTTCTAGATATGTACCCTGAAAGCAGAGACTTATACCAACACTTGTTCACCAATGTTCACACTAGCATTATTCACAATAGACCTAAAGTAAAACTTTTTTGCGGGGGTGCCGGGGATTGAACTCAGGACTTTGTGCTTGCCAGGCAAGTGCTCCACCACTTGAGCTAAATCCCCAACCCCTAACCCCAAAGTACAGACAACATAACTGTCCATGAACAGATGAACAGATGAACAAAATGTGGTATATATGTGCAATATTTTTCAACCTCAAAAAGGAGTGAATGCTAAAAGACACTATGACATGGATGAACTTAAAAACACTATACAAAGTAAAATAAGGCAGACACAAGGATAACAGTTGTAAGATACCACTTATATGAGCTATCAAAGCAGGTCAATTTCATAGAAGCAGAAAGTAGAACAACAGTTATAGGCATTTAGAAGTAATTAGTTTATGCATTGTGTTTGTTGAGGAAGATGAAGCAGTTTTGGATATGGGTAGTGGTAATGGTTGCTTCAACATTGTGAATATACTGAATGCCACTAAGATGTTCACACTCAGTGCTGGTCCTCAAACACACTGTGACCAGAGAAACCTGATGTGGCAGAGAAGGCAAAAAAGGGACCAGGCATAAAAACATTTTAATTTGGTATATCAGACTTTCTGTTCTATAATCATAAGTCCCTGCGTGTACTATGGGATATGTGGAAGGTAGCTGACGGTGATACCAACTGGTTAATGCTATAGGTGAGTGGTTCCCAAGTAAAAGTGAAAGGCTACAAGGCCTGGTATACCCTTGGGATTGCCAGCACCAGCCACAGTTGGTACCTAAATCAGGTGGGTACACTACTGAGCCCTGTTAATTCCAAGAGAACTGATCCACAAATTCACCAGTCACAGATTTGATACCTGAACTCACCTACAAACCAGAGCAGCCTGAGTATAAGAACCTACACACATGCATTCTAGCTATCCTCCTTCTCCATCCACAAGAAAATCCTCTCCACCTACTACTCCTTTAAATGCCCACATGCCACGTTGGATAGCAGGATGGTTAAGAAACCCAAGGCTCAGGATTCACCAAAGAGAACCGGGCTCAACCAAAAGTGACTTTTAAAACTATAATAGCCAAAGAAAACATTAATTGGCAAGAATAATATTCATTCTGTCTGAGGGTGGGTGGTTTACTGAGAAAAAATAGATCTGTTACAGTAAAGCAGCTATATTGTCTTTGTATGTGACTGGTTATGTAAGTATATTTATATTTGGTAAGCCCGCTACAGTATTGCTAACAGCAAAATTCCATAACATGAACAACATGAGGAAGAGTTACATAAAAGGATGGAAGAAGAGAAAACATGTTTATCACTGGACATAAAAACAGTGTCCAAAACAAAAAACAAAAAACAAAAACCCAAAAACCACCCCCCAAAAAAGTGTCCCACTTCAAGAATCCACAGCAAGGTGTTGGGGATTTAGCTCAGTGGTAGAGTGCTTGCCTAGCAAGCGCAAGGCCCTGAGTTTGATCCGCAGCATCCCTACTCCCTGCCAAAAGGAATCCGTAGCTTGTACACACATAGATACACCCAGTACAAACATCTCTACTCTACTATTTTGTCTAGAGGATGACTCTCTTTGACAGCAGGGCATTTGAGCAGTTGCTACCTGTAAGGTATGTCTGCACAAAAAAGTCACACACTAAAAAGTAGTTATCAGCTCACGTGTATGCGTTAACATGTGACTTGACGTACTTTGCGCTACAAATGTTAAGAAAAAATTTTTTGTTCTTTAAAAGCTATCCTTTTCCAGCCACACTATGTACACCTGAGTATGTAAGCATTTCCTCCTACAGAACAACTGAGGCACAACACAATTAAGATAAACCATCACATGAAATGGTAGCAACAACTAATGATTGCTCACGATCTACCAGAGGGAATAATCTCCTAATCTGTAATTTTTATGTCAACCTTACATGAAATTTTGCATATGCTTTGGGCATGAATTGAGGGAAAATGTGGTATTTCATACATGCGCCATTCTGCATTTCAGTAGGATCAGGGTATCCCTGTACCAGCACACATAATAAGGCTCCCATCAGAAAGTCAACAAATCTGCATGACAAACAAGTCAATCTGCTGTTTCCTATACATTTTCATTTCTCAACTATTTCTCTTATAAAGTTGGAAAAACCTGAAACTATGTCCATGCTGTAAAATCAAAGCCAATATTTTACATATAAATAAATCTGATTTTGAAAGCAACTCTTTGGAGTGATTAAAAAATAACCACATGGATACCTGCATGCTACAAGGCTGGGGGCCAAAGGGACAAGATAGGCAGACTAGGAGAGAAGAAGGGAGACCGCCAGGTGCTTTACAGTGTTACTCCACCATCTAGTGACCATTCTGAGTCTGTTTCAAAAGTTGCCCAGATATTTCTAGATATTTCAGAAAGGCATCATAATCGACAACAAATTATAGCTCTTCCTGAAACTTACAAAAAAAAAAACATATCTGACCTGAATTCTTTTTTTAAAGTGAGTAGTCAAGGTGATTAAAAAATACAGTATTTCTTAATGCCTTCAGGGACAAATAAAATGCCCCCTTGGAATACAATACTGACTAGAAATATAAATATGATTTTATATATATGTGCATTATCTATGTACTAAATTAAAATTTAAATTACAATACTGTATTTCATAAATTACATTGACAATTATGATTAACAAAGAGTTTTGTATAAGCACCAACAGAATTATTTCGAAATTTATGAAATTTAGTCCTAAAAATATACATTTTCTAGTGGATTTTGCAACGATATTACTTATTGACACTACAGCCAAAAGTTTCTACAGTTGAATAAAGATTCACCAATACTTATCAACCAAGCATTTCCAGCGTCACTTTCAGCAACCATTCTGAAACAGAAATCCCTGAATTACTAAAGGAAAACAGGAATGTGAAATAGAAAAATGTCATGGGTATAATCTGCGGCAACACATTAAAGGCTATTTTAATTCATTCAGATTTAACTCTTTAAACACAATAAAGCCTAACACATTGGAGAGCATGTTAAAGTTCAATCAAGTTGACCTAACTGAGTACAAACTCAGTTTTGGAAAGGAAAGTCGACAAAAATGCTGGATACCACCCCAAATACTAGTTAACATCCATCTGAACAGACTGGAATGTAAATAACAAATCTTTCCCTTCTCCCAGGAGGGAAAAAATAATCAAAGCTCTGGTGTCATCTCTCCCTCTGGTCTCCCTCAGCAGACAGCAGGAGGCCTGTACTCACGCAGATGCCAAGCGCGCCTGCCCCCATCCTCCCCGGAGTGTCTCCAAGTAAAAAGACGACGAAACCCTACAATTCCGCCCTGTGGGTATGCTTCGACTGGAAGGTCATCTCCCTCTCACAAGGCCCCGCAGGGGGCACAGAGCAGTCCCAAACACCTTCAGGAAGTGGGGCTCTCCTCTCCTCCGGCAGAGCCCACATGGCTGAGCTTGCCGCCTGCAGCTGAAATTTGATCCGAAGCAGTCAGTGTTGGCAAGGAGGCCAGGCACGTGACTCGGGTCTGAAGTCGCTGACATCCTGCTTCCAAACCTGACTCCACTCCTGGATGCTACCCACAGGCCTCTGCCGCCAGAAGGCTGTAGCTCTCCCCTGGCTTGTTCCTTAATAGGACTAATAGAGCGGAAAGCTGAGGCATGAGCTTGCTCACTCGTCACGACTCATCACTCAGGAACACTTACACAGTTGCACAGCAGTGTAGATCTGTAGGCACAGGTCTCATTTTCCTGAAGTGGTTTTCTATTCTCCCCTAGTCACCAGCAAAATTCTACCAGTTTCTTTCCCTGCGCCTTAATCCTATCAGAATTGTTTACTTAAATGAAAAATGCTCTACTTTGAGCAGCTGTTACTGTTTTTAATTACTTTCAATTATCTTGCATATTCTGATGATGAATGTAACACACTTGTAGACCTACATAGTTGCACCTCCATGATTTGCAGTGTGGAAAATTAGCCTTAGCTTTCACCAATTCTATTCCTTAGTCTGTATCATTAGAGAAAAAGTGACAGATTTTAGTTTTCAAATATTTGAATGGAGAGTCAATATACCCATTTCAGGTAAGCCAGAAGGAAACCATCTGATTTTTTTCTCTCAAAAATATGTCTAGCACACTTAAAGAATGCTAATATTTACATATGATGTTTCACTTGATCCAACTTCAGAATACTTCAATTGTACCAATAAAGCATAATATTGTTATACTTAAGGAGAATAGGTGAGCAGAAAAAGGAAAATTCAGCTCTCATGTCAATACTTCTTTTCAAATGCAGTATCGTTTGTGTATTTGTAGCAATATCCTTTCTGCATCTGTAGCCAACCAGCACTACCAAGAGCACAGCCAAGATGCCAAATCATGTTAAGCAAACCACAGGACTTCACAAAGTACATGTTATTTATAAAATATTGGGTAGACTCATTTCCACAAGGCAGAATACAACCCAAATCTCATAAAAATGAATGAGTTCAGAGAATGAATGAATCATTCTCTACTAAAAAAGTTTTTCTACTTCTTTAATTTAGAATTCATGCTTCCCATTGACCTATTAGAAAACTGGGATGATTGCTAAAGAACTTTACCAGCAACAAAAACTTCATTATATTTTAAAAATTGTATTCTTTTCTGATTATAGTATTACCAGTCTGTCATGAAAAACAAACCCTAAATATTAGGCCGCCTATAGGCCTATCATCTAACGACACTCAATCAATACTCTGTCTACACTGGGCCACATAGTATACAGACACTGGTAAGAAAGACATGGTACCACCTCTCTTGAATAGTACAGTGGGGGGTAGGAGGAATAAAAATAAATAACCCTTTGTTACTAGGAAATGCAAACTGTGAGTGTCAGGATACATTACACAAAATATGGCACCCTAACAGAGTGAATACGTGAAGCTGAAGGAATATGAGAGAACTCCAGAGCCAGGAAGGCCATTCTCATCCCTCCCTGACCTTCACACTGAAGCATGTCACAGAACTTCGGAAGCATTTCCCAACCTTTTCCTGACACAAGTCATAAGACCGTCACATAGAGATACTCTTCCTCTCCCTGCAGAACACCCTCAGCCCTGAAGAAGGGTCCCAGAAGAGGAGTTGAACAAACAGGCTTTCCTAAGACTACCCCAATTTACCATCATTAGATCATTCCCCTTTGTCCTATCAGATTTCTCCAACCTAACATAAAAACACACAGGTTTAACCAGTTCTTTGTGTCTTCATTTCCTTAATGAAGGCTCCCATGTCACATAAAATTAAATGAATTATTTTCTCTTATCAGTTTGTCTTTGGTTATAGAGGCCTCAACCATGAACCTAAGATGAGTGAGGAAAAGAACCCAAGATGAACAAGGAAAAAAATATTTATTCCCCTATACAGGTGTGCTAACAAAGAAGCAAAAGAAATGAAAGAGTAAGAGAAGACATCCACCAACATGTCACAAATCTACTTCCAGTAGATTTCATTGTATTTTCTATGCTTTCTTAAAAACAGTTTAGAACTAATTTATGCACTTCTAAAATCCCTGTAATTCCGTAAGTGATGGGGTGATGGAATCTTTTGTTACAGTATTTGGTCTTGGTCCCCAGTTCCTGACTGCAAGAGCCATAAGACCCTTGC
>PVJO010017552.1:0-38906 GCA_004026905.1 Hystrix cristata | reverse complement strand
AGACATGGAGAGTTAAATATTGCATGGTTTCTCCTACCTGAGAAACTTAGAATATAAATAAGTAAAAGAGTAAACTGTAAAGGAGAGATGGTAGGAAACCAAAAAGGCAGACTTTCTGGAGATGGGGAAGGGGAGAAGGGGGATGGGGCAGATAGGGGTATAAAGGGATCAATGATCAAGACATGATCTATAAATGTACAAATTCCCCAGTACAGCTGTGACTGTTACATACTGTAAACGTACACTAATAAAAAAAGAAATACCAAGGAGGGTGGAATGCGAGCATTTCCTAACCAGGCTCTGGAGGGCGGATGCATTCCCAGAGACAACGTATCAGGAAAGGGGAGTGGGTGAGGTCTTCCATGACAGCTGCCTTCCGTGAAGTTCTGGGGAACTTCCCCTCACTGACTTGACGGATCAGCTGGACCGCCCAGCATGAATGAGGAAACAAAATCAGAGAAGTAAAAAACTGGACCGAGGCCACAGAGAGAGAGGAACAGGGTGCCACTGGGTTCGGCAGGCGAGTTTATCTAACTTCAAACTTAACCTGACTTCTAACTTGCGTCTTTTGCCTAATTCAGTGAACGAGGCTGGCCTGAGATAAGTCATTATCTCCTGAGTTGAGACCCAGTAGTGGAAAGATTAGGATTGAGTCAGACCCCCAGTTTGGACTCCCAGCTTCATCGTTTGCTTTTCTCATGACTCGATTCCTGTCCATAATGCTGGGAGAAGATCACCATTATGTTGCTTTGCCTATTATATGCCCAATGCTGTTCTAAGTGCTTATCTATATTGGACTCGTTCAATCCCCACCTAAACCCAAGGAGGTGAATGGTGTTATTATTCCCACTCTGCCCACAAGGAAGCTGAATCACAATAGAGGATGAGAGTAGGTCGTATACAAACACAAAATAGTATGTAGCTGAGCTCAGTCTGAAGTCTAGCTTGTGGGTCCCTGAGACTGTACTTAAATGCCCTATGGCTTTTGTCTGGCTATAATGGTAGGATGCTTGAAATGACGTAGAATAGCACCTTTCTCATAGAGTCGTTCAACGAATGGGGGCAATACTTTGTGTGGCAGTCAGACTCCTGTATCCAGGAGTTCTGCATCTTCCAATCTCGGATAGAAAATATTCGGAAAGAAATTACACCCCTACTGAACATGTGCAGACATTTTTCTTGTCATTATTCCCCAACAATACAGCACAGCAACTATTTACATAGCATTTACATTGTATTAGTTGTTATAAGTAATCTAGAGGTGACTCAAAGCATACTAGAGGATGCGTATAGGTTGTATGCAAGTACCATGCCCCTCCCCACCACAGACTTGTGCATCCTCAGCTTTTGATATGGGGGAGGTTCTGGAACCGATGCTCCGCGCAGACCATTATTTACTGATTGCTATTATGATAAAACATGGTTTAGGTCACTTACATGACCCCCTACCAATTTTTTAAAATGTAGTTGATTTTGTTATTTTTTTTAATATTTTAGCTCCACCAGTGTGCACCAGTGTGATTTTTAAAAACAGACCTTCCTGTTTAGAGCACTTTTAGGTTCACAGCAAATATGAGCAGAAAGCATGGAGTACCACGTACCTTCTGGCCCACATACACCTCCCGCCCTCCCTCTCAACAGCCCCTACAGGAATTGCACCTTTGTTATGTCACTAATGCATCATTTTCAACCAGAGTCCATGGATTATGTTGGGGCTCATTCTTGGTGCTGTATATCCTATGGGTTTTGGCAAATGCATATTGGCACATGCTCTGGTTTATGTCTAGATGTCCCCCAAAGCCTCCTGGGACCAAAGGCAGGGCCTTGCAAGGCGATTGGATTATGGAGACATTGAAACTGGCTTACTGTTAGGAGGTAAAGCCTGATGGGAAGAGGCGGGCCACTGTAGGCACGACCTGGAAGCTTGTATCTCCTGTCCTGCCCCTCCCTCGGCATTCTCTGCTTCCCAGAGCCACTGCACAAGCCGCTTTCCTCTGCCCCGCCCAGCCCACCACACCATGGACCAAACAAGGACTGAAACCTTTAAACGTGAGCCACAGTAAACCTCTCCTCCTTCACTTGCTGGCATCAGGTATTTTGTCCCAGCAAGGAAAGCGTGACTAAAACAACATGTGTCCTTCGTTACAGTATCATAAGTAATAGATTAATTCTCCTAATTCTCCTCTTTTCTGCATAGTCATCCTCCCTCACTTCTAACCTTTGACAACCACTGATTTTTTTTAAAGTCTCTGTAGTTTTGCTTTTTTCAGAATGTCATATAGTTGGAGTTGTGCACTGCGTATTCTTTTCAAGTTGGCTTCTTCCTCTTAGTGTAATATACTTAAGTTTTCTTCATATCTTTTCATGTTTTGATAGCTCATTTCCTTTTAGTTCAGAATAATATTCTATTGTTTGAATGTACCACAGCTTGTATTACTATATATTCACCTAGAAGGACATCTTGGTTGTTTCCCAATTTTCAGCAATTATGAATAAGGCTTCTACAAATGTTTGGGTGAAAGAATTTGTGTGGAAGTTATTTTCAACTCATTTGAGTAAATACCAACCATTGCTATTGCTGGATCGAATAGCGCGAGTATGTTTAGTCTTGTAAGAAACTGCCAGACTGTCTTGGAAAGTGGCTGTATCGCTTTGCATTCCTACTAGCAAGGGAAGACAGTTCCTTTTGCTCAGCATCCTCTCTCCAGAATTTGTCAGTTTGGGGCCATCCTAATAGATGTGCTCTGAAATCTCATTGTGGTTTTCATTTTAATTTCCCTGATGACATATGACCTGGAAGATGTTTTCATATACTTATGTACAATCTGTGTGTCTTTCTGATGATATATCTGTTTAGGTCTTTGACCATTTTTCAATAGGATTGATCATTGCCATATTGTTGAGTTTTAAGAGTTCTTTATATTTTGAACAGCATCTTTTATCAGATATATATTTGCAGATATTTTTTCCAAATGGGTGGTTTTTCTCATTCTGTTGAGAGTATCTTTTGCAGATGAATGTTTTTAATTTAATGAAGTTTAACTTGTCAAATATTTCTTTCAAGGATCATACCTTTGATGTTGTATCTGAGAAGTCACCACCAAACTCAGGGTCATCCGATTTTCTTCTGAGTTCTCCTCTGTGAGTTTTACAGTTTCGCATTTGGGTATGTGATATATTTTGAATTAATTTTTGTGAAGGGTGTAAGATCTGTGCTTCTCATTTTGTTTGCACATTGATGTCCATCTGTTCCAGCACTATTTGTCTGAAAGACAACATTTCCTCTGCTGTGTCACTTTTCCCCCTTGTCATAGGATCAGTCGGCCATAATACTGCTAATCTCTTGGTTCTGTCTCATTGATCTGTCTGTCAGTTCTTTTGCTAACACTGCACTCTCTTGCTTCTTGTACCTTTATGGTGTATCTTGAAGATGGGTAATGTCAATACCACTACTTTGTTCTCCCTCAATACATACTTGTTATTCTGGATCTTATGCCTCTCCATATAAATTTTAGAATCAGTTGTCAACATCCACAAAATAATTGGCTGGGGTTGTGTTGAATCTATAGATTGAGTTGAAAAAAACTGATGCCCTGACAATATCTTCTTATCCAGAAATGTGGACTATTACTCTGGAATATCAAAGTCCTTTGCATGTGCCTCGTAAGGTCTTAAGGATTTCCTCAGAGACCTTGTACATACTTGGTTAGATTTATACCTAAGTATTTCATTTTGCGGTGGTAATCTAAATAATATTGTGTTTTCAATTTCAAATTCCAAGTGTTTATTTCTGGCATTTAGGGAAGCTGTTGACTTTTTAATATTAACTATATATTCTACAACTTCGCTGTAATTGCTTATCAGTTTCTGGAGTGCTACTGCCATTTTGATTACATGTATATGCACCATCTATTTCTTATCCCACAAATGCAGCAGTATTTTCCTTCTCTGATAACCTTCTCTACCATTTTCTCTCTTGCCTCTACTTTCTGGTCAATTGTTCTATTATTCTATCTTGTTCAAGTGGATGAGAGTAACATTCTGTTCTGTCATCTTGTATTTTTTTTCCTTCCCATTTACTCCTTGGTTGCATTTATAAGTGAAAAACCAATAGATGACTTTACATTGTTCCAAAACAGCTTCTTACATATGGTCCTGAGGCTTTCTGACTTCTGCATGTACTTAGATATGCTACAGAGATACCCTCCTGACCTGTGTTTTCTTACAAGGGGAGCTTGGATGATCTTTTTCTCTCTCCGACATTATCTTCTTTCTTGATATCTACTTTGTTTGTTGGAATATGTCTTCTGGAAACTTTCTCAGATGGGGGATTTGGGAGGTAAGATTTTGAGTCTTTAAACATTAAAAACAAAAGTAAAATAAAATCGAAAGAAAAGAAAAACACAGTATGTACCTTCACACTGAATTGATCATTGGGTTAGGGGTAAAATTCTGGGTACAAAATCATTTCTCCACAAAACTTGGAATACCTTTTTTTCTGGCTCCTCTAGCATCTGTCTCTTCATGGTTGTCAAAGATTAATGTCGATTTAAATCTTATTTTTTGATAGGCAATGTATTTTATGTCTTTCCTTCGTAACAATTTGAATCTTCTCTTTATCTTTGAAGTTGCGGCTATCCAAATAAAGATAGGTAGATTTTTGGGTGATTGAATTTTCATCTTCAAAGGATATTGATGAAAGGAAAAATACACCAACTAAGCAAGATGACTGACTACTTTGTTCTACTCAACTGAATCACCCATGTTGGAGCATTTGACAAAAGACATAAAAATATGAAAACCAAATTTCAGTGAGCATGAAGAGACAATGTCATTTAAAGTACCTGGATAGCTTTTAACACTCTGAGTTATCTTCAACAAATGGGAATACAAGAGCAAACCTGTAGAATATCCATGTAACTTGCTGAGAAACCGCATACTTTGTGTTTCAACATTTTCAAGTTCTCAAACCCTTTAAAATCTCTAATGTCATAACTGTAATTCTGCTTTGATGGGAGTATTCAAACAGAGCTCATGAACGTCCTCTCTTCCTTTTGATCCAATCACACTCTCACACTTTCTCTTCTGGCACTTGGTTTCTCTGTTAACAGATTTTTCCTCTTCTGGAGAGAGGCCAGAAGATTTTTCTTTTCCTTCTCTTCTTCCTTCCTCCCATAAATGTGCTTGAAATCTGTACAGTCCAGGTGCAGAATGAGAACAGTCCACGCCTTCACAGGAGCCAAGATTCAGCAGGGAATAAAAGCACAAGATACAACCTTACTGAGACTACAAGGTACCAGAGAGACACAGAAGACGGTGTCCCTGTGTGTGCCTGGTAGGGATGGCGGCTCATCAAGGACGGAATCCCTGAGTGAGTGGCCTTTAATGGAGACTGGATGAGCAAGGTCGGCTGAATTATCGTCTTTCCGTATGTTGTCTCTGCAGTGCTTTTTCCTGTTTGGTCTTGGAATTTCAGACCTGAAATTCTCCACAAAAATCTGCACTGTCAGAGGAGAGTTTACTATGACAAAGCATTGCGGATGGAGAGGTTTGTGCACAACAGAAATGTACGTCTCTACCTCCTAATGCCAACACTTTGAGGGTTATGATTTCGGCAGTGCATGTGGGTTAAGGGTGGGGGACAAAATTGCTTCTTCCATTGTAAGGGTCGAGCTTCACTTATTAAGGAAGAATCAAAGAAACTTCTTTGAGAACAAATGTTCTTTTACTTTCCAAGAGATGAGTTGAGGTGAAGCAGCAAAGTAAAGTTCAAGGCAGCTGGACCTGCAGAGGTGTTGGCCTTTGCAGGAAAAATGGGAAGCATTCAGCATGGGTAGAGACAGAAAAGTGGAGGCTGGGGAAGAGGGACAGTGAGCTGACAGCTGGGTCTGGACTGTGAGAATAAAGGGAAGCCACTGGGAGCCTTAAGTAGGAGCAGAGTGGAAAGCCCAGCATGGACTGGTGAGGGTCATTCATTACAACAATGTCACTTTGTTGCTGTGTGCAGAAGTGATTGAAAGAAGACCAGGGTAGGGGGACTCATTGTGAACACCGTGGCTTTATCCAGTTATGAGAGATATTAGCTGACAGAGTGAACAGAAATAGAGGGCTTGGGATATATTATAATAGAAAAGCCATAAGATCTGGTGATGGATGAAAATAAGGAGAGTGGTGTCAAAGGCATCCCGCACGTTTCTGGCTTGTAGCTCTGGATGGATTGTGGGACCCAGAGTCCAGGAAGCCGGAAAACCCAGAACCAGGCAAGATTTGTGGGAAAGACAGCTAGGATAAGGGAATCCTGACTTGTGAAAATACGAGGAAGGACAGAGATTTGAACCAGGCCTTCAGTACTTTCCAAAAATCAAAGTCAGGCAGAATTGGAGCACTCAGTGCCAAGTTATAAGGTGTATTAGTCATCTTTTCCATGGCTGACGCAATTCCCACCATCCTTAAAATAAAGGAGGAGAGACTAGATTTACTTCACAGTTTCAGAGTGTTCAGTCCATGGTCCGCTGGCTCCAAGGCAGGAACATCATGGTTGAATGGTGTGGCGCAGGAAAGCTGCTCACTTCATGGTGGTGGGAAGCAGAGAGGGGAGCAGCACCAGAGAGCAAGGGGCGAGGGACCAAATGTAGTACCCAAGGTCACACCTCCGAGACCCTCCCAGACACATCAACAAATGTGCACCACTAGTTCCCCTGGGCAGCTCCCAAGCCAATCAAGTTGCCACAGTGAAGCTTACTCATTACGTGAAGCTCTTGGCATTTCTGTCCATTCTTCTTCTAGTAAACCTTGCAATGAAGTTAGCATATGTGCAGAAAAGTTTGATCTTTATAGAAATAAAATTCTGCAAAGTTTAGTAGACCATATCCTCCATTTTATTGGGGGGATAGGTCCATTATTTTAAATTTTTTGATTTTGATTGTGTCTATTTCTCTGATTCAAAATTACGTTCAATTCCTGAAAGTTTATTGGGGAGAAAACTCATGACATGAATAAACGCCCTTGGCGGGAAATCATGAGGTTGTAATTGTGGTAGTAGCAGTCACAAGACTAGAAAGGTTGGTGCCTACTCTGAACAACTACTACAATTGGTGCTGAAGAGGAAACGTGTAGGAGAGAAGACAAAAATGAGACCAGATCGCAGCCCGGATGTGTGATTAACAAGTTACATAGAGGAGCAACTCTGGACTGAACAAAGATGAATTCAGTTGCTGAACTTCTAAGTTCCAGGTATTTACAGAAAGCTCATACAGAAATTCATAGAGCAGGACAGAATCTTGTATGGGTGCAAAATCGAGAGAGCCCTCCTGCACAGAGGAGAAATGTGTGGGCCCTCCAGGGAGGCCGTCTCTATTCATGTCACAGTTTGGAAGAGGTAATTCAGAGTTAAGCATCCTTGATTTGTCTCCTCCAAGAAAGAAATGAAAGGAACCAGAGTGTCTGTTGTACAATGAAACTGTGATTCAAGAACAAGAGAGACTGATCAACGCTGGAAATAAGGCTTTGGGTGTTGTCAGTGTGGAGAGAGTCGTTGAAGCCACAGGCTGGGGTGAGATACTCCGGGGTGGAGGAGAGCGCAGTGACCACAGTGACAGGAAACAGAGGACAGTCTGCAGGTGGACAGGCCAGAGCACAGGGCAGACGATCTCGTCTGTCTCCATGGTGACCGCTGCCTGGCTCACAGGGACCCAGATGGATTAGGTGGGGGTGGGTGGGTGCAGCCCGGGCTTCCCTGGAGAGGGTTAAAGTGTGGCACTTTCCAGATGTCACCAGCTGATTGCAGACAATTAGGAGACTGCTTTTTCTCTCTCTCCCAGGATCCCTAACACAAACTGTCTGAACCACAACAGTTGAGGCTGAGCGTACCAAATAAGTAAGGCTGAGAGAGAACTTATGACATAACTGTGGTTAGTGGTTGGTGGGGCCGTGGATGGGGTGGGGGCAGGCTGCTCCAGAGAAAAGAAACTTGCTTTTAATCACTGTGCTAATCCAGGACATACGGTCTCTTTTCTCCTCTTCCCTCATCCCATTTCCCAGGGCTCAGGCCCTTGCTCTCATCCCACGTTGTTGAATGGAAATTTGGTCCAGTTTCTTTACTTTTCTTATTTTTTTTCAATATAGATACATTAAAAAACAGACACTGATCTTCAAAGAAGCCTGCAATTTCCCTGGCGACGGAATGTTTATAGCCATAATTTGTTTGGTTCTGATAAAATGCACATGCCCTGTTACTCCATTTTATTTTGCTTCCCAAGCCGGCTCACTTCATGCCTGGCCCTGCATCCTTCCCAGATGGCAAGGCAGAGAGCAAGAGGGAGGTGATTAGGAAGAGGAAGGTGGAGGCAGGGGGAGAGAAGGAAAAAGGAGGACGACGAAAATGAAAAAGAGGAAGATAAGAAGAGGAAGAAGGAGCTGCAGGAGGAGGAGAAGAAAGAGAAGGGGAAGGAAAAGAAGAAAGAGAAGGGGGGAAAAAAGGAAGAGCAGGAAGAGGAGGGGGAAGAGGAAAAGGCTCTTTCCCGGCACCATGTGGCTACACCTAGCACCTTGGCCTTCCTGAGCAAGGGAACCATTTGTGTGATAGAAGCCCTGTGGCAAGGCCAGTGGCCTGGAGGTCGGGCCAGAGGGACAACTCAAGAAGTCTAGAGCTACCTTGTGTCATGTCTGGGGAAATGCAAACCTTCACAGGTTTAGAATAGAGCTGTGATATAAACTCCCCACTTGTTTTGGGGAGGCTGTACCATTGCAGTGAGTAAATCTTGAAACACAAAAATTGCGGACTTCAATGTCGGCTCAGTCAATTTCTTGCTGTGTGACCTTGAACAAACGTCCTCTAAACTGGCTTTCCCTATCTGAAAACCAAGGCTATTTCTCCTGGGGAAGTGTGTGAGAGTAGCAGACCAGATCCAGGCCAGCAGTGTGAGGGTGCTGGAGGGCGGGGGGTGGAGCATTCTTAGATGCAAAGGCAGGAGGCACTTTGACCACAGGCTTGAAAATATAGCGTTGCCTGGGGCAGAAGGGGAAGGTTGAGGTGATTGGGTGTCCTGGCAAGGATAAAATGGCTGGAAATGAGGCTGGAAGAACAAGAGGTCAGGATGTGGGCCCTGCTGAGAAGAGGGAGAGTTGCTCTGTAGGCTGTGGGCTAGACTTGGCGTGTGGCCTGGGAAAGATGGTCAATTGTTGCATGGCAGACCAGCTGCAAGGTAAGAAGGGAGAAAAATGTAGAAACAGAGACAGTGAAATCAGAGACGTGACACAGAGCTGTGCATAGTAGTACTGCTGCTACTGCAGTGCAGAAGTTGGGGTAACAGCCCTGGCTTCCGATCCCAGTTATGCGCTATACCAGTCACACATCCCGAAACAAGTTAAACTCTGTCTTTCCACGATTCCTGTCTGTAAGATGAGGGTGGCCATTACGTGTAGTTCCAGTGTGGATGTGAGGATTCCCTGAGTTTTGAGTACACAAAACTCTGAGAAATATTTCAAAGACTGTGCATGGCAAATACATGGTTTAAGGGTCATTTAATCCAGAAATCAAAATCTTTGGCTTCCAGACGTGCTTTGAGGGTTGAGGAATTGCCTCAAATTCTTGACTTTCTTGACAATTTAAGATTGGTGTATTTTACACTTGGAAACTTTCTGACGCCTCTCGAAGAGCCTCACGTCCAGCGCGCTGAGGTTTTGAAGGTACCTGGCTGCTACCTGCTGTCCGGTGGTGTTCAGGCCCTGGTTTGCCACCGCAGGGCACCAAATGCTGGTGACTTCAACAGAGGAGACTGGCTAGGTCCCAGTTCTGGTGAACAGAGCCCAAGGTGAAGTTGTTGGAGGACTGGCTTATTTTTAGGGATTACAGGAAGGTTCTGTTCAAAGTTTCTGTGGTTGCTGGCCACCCTGGAGTTCCCCAGGGTGCAGAAGCGCTGCCCTGCATGTGGCGTGTTCTGGGGGGTGACTCTCTGTGCCTGCCATGGCTTAGATGTGGCCGAGTGTGTCCCCCAAAGCTTCATGCACTGCGAGTTTGGCCTGCAGTGCAGCAGTATTTCGAGGTGGTGGATCTTTAAGAGGTGAAGGGGATGAGGTCTTGGGGTACCACTCTAAAGAGGGGGAAGGTAGTTCTTGCAGGCCTGGATGAGCTCGCTGCAGCCTTGGGTTGCTAGGAAGCAACTAGCCAAGCCTGGCTCCTCCTGGTCTGTCTTGAGATCTTGCTCCCACACGTCTCTTCTGTATGTTTCCTTCTCCACTTCCTGCAGTGCTGTGACAGTCATGGGCACCCTCATCGGAAACCCAGGAAGCGCTGTTCACACTCTCCACCAGGATCATGAGCCAAAGAAACCCTTCATTATGGTTTGTGCCTAGATGTCCCCCCAAAGCCTCATGCGGTCATAGGTGGGGCTTTTTCAGACATGGCTGAATCTAGAGTGTGTGACGCTGGGATTAAGGACAGGGAATTAGCAAATCAATCCACTGATTGGCTCCGCACCACCTTAATCCTGGTGGCCTGGATAAAATATAAAGGACGGAAAGAGCCTTGTCTATCCCTTGCTTACCTTGCTGCCTCCTGCCTGTCTGCTGTGCCGCCCTGCCTTGGACCCAGCTGATTGTGGACTGAAACCTCTACAAACTGTGAGCTAAATAAACCTTTCCTCCTTAACTTTGGGTGTTGGGTATTCTGTCTCAGCAACAAGGGAAAAGTAACTAAGACACCCCTATCTTTACAAAGAAACCCGTCTTAGGTTTTAGCAATACAAAGCAGATTAAAATAGACTGGAAGGCCAAGTGTCCTTACTTTTTTTTGTGTTAGTACATGTGTGTAGTACGTAATGTTTATGTTCCTTGTGGGGAGTTGGTACACGATGTAACACACCCTAGCTACTTATTAATTCCTTCCCCTCTTGGTCCTTTTCCCTTATCTCCTCTTTCCACAAGAGCATAGTTATATTGGGTAAAACTCTACCCCAATTACCTCATTTTAACTAATTGCCTCTGCGATGGCTCATTTTCTGACTAAGATCACATTCTGCGGTTCTGGGGGTTAGGAATCCAGGCTGTGGACTTCAGAGCAAACAGCTCCAGCTGTATCACCGCCTGACCACGTTTCCACCGCCAGGCTTTTTGCTTACACCTGTCCTGGTCATCCTCAGCCAGCACTCAGGAACTCTTGGCGAAGTGCTTCCTTCCCATCACCGCAGGCCGGAGCCCACATTTCGGTAAAGCAGTGATCGGCAGCAGTGTGTGCCGAGGCTGGTGGCCTGGAGGCTGCATCAAAAGGCCTCCTGAGGCTGCGCACGCCGGGTGCCTTGAAGAGGTGGGCTGGACCCTTTCTGGGTTCTGGTCGATCTCTTTCTGTGTCTCCTGTTCTGTTATGAAGTAGTGAGATGTGCTGCTATTTCAGGTTTGGTGCCTCTGAGATTGGTGAGCAGTCAAAAAGTTAGAAGGAAGGGTTGACTTGGGGCCGGCTTGGTGACAAGCAGGCTGTGACAGGTGGAGCCCGAGGTGACATCCTAGGAGAAATATCCAGGAGGCAGTGGGTAATGTGGGCTTGATGTGCTCCTGTCTGGCCTCCGAACAATTCAAATCAGAATCTTCCTTTGTTTGGGGAAGACCTTATCAGGATGAGATTTTGTTAGAAATTCATGTACATTTGTGATTTCTCCCCTAATGTAAGTTGATAATTAGGAAGAATTACACACATTCACAGAGTAAAGATATTGAGGTAAAACACAGTTTCTAGTGTTTTATTTTAAATGGAAAAATGTTCTTTTTTGTGTTACTCTTATAAACAGCAAGGGTAGTGTTTTTTTTTCCCTACCCAAATGCCAGTGAAATTATATTTTGATAATTTTCTCAATGTGTCAGCTGCCAACAGCACTTTAAATAATAAGAATTAGATCCCTCCTAAATAAGGCAGTAATTTTATTAAAAAATGCCGCAGGCCCCAGAGCTGAGGGTCTAAGGAACTGAACCACAGGCTTGCTGCAAGGTTTACACAATTCTGAAACCCCGAACGTGCATTTACCCTGCTCATCTACTGTGCTCCCCACACCGCAATCCTAATGAGGAGTGAGGTCCAGCTCATGGGGGGTTGCTGGGATCAGTCATGCACCTCTTACGGAGGTGTCTCTAAGCCTCACGGGCTCAGGCGGGAGTTACTGTCTTCACTTTATGGAAGAGGGAACTGAGGTTAGGGAGAATGAGGCTCACCGCAAGCATTCCAAGAGTGACTGGCAGAGCTGGGAGGAACCGCGGCATTCTGGTCAGTGTTTGGACCAGGACTCACCATAGCCAGGGTGGCGGGACGCTTCCAGTATGTTGTGCTTTAGGGTGTTGGAGATGGCTGCACATCGGTAGCCATGAATGACTTGATTTTGTAGAGCTAAAGACCTGAGACTTAAAGAAATAGGTATCAATCCTCCCTGAATGGTTCCTGTACACCAGGCTGTGCAGTCCGTTCTTGAATTAGCTCGAAGTCACAGATGGACATCACATGACTCCATTGTGCAGCACTCATTCACTCTTTCATTCATTCATTTTAGTGTTGAGGAAACTGAAACATGAACTTTATTTTTTTATTTTTTTTTTTTTTACCAAGAACATGTATTGGTACAATGTCCATATAATGATCACATTCATCACATTTATTTTGTACCTGTACATGATGCATCTTGGTTCTCCCCCCTCTTCCCCACCCCTCCCCTCTGTTCCCTTCATCCCTATTTACAGCAGGTTTATTCACATTTCTCCATGATTTCCCTTTCCCCTGTCTTTCCTTTGTTCCCTTCCTGCTTTTCCCCTTCTCTCTTTCTAGTGCTCTTCTCCTTTGTATATTATCTTCCTATTATATCTATTACACCTCTTTGTCCTTATTTACACTTATGGTTTCTCATATCAGAGAAACAATTCGATGTGTACTCACGAGTGTCTGATTTATTTCACTTAAGAGTATGTTCTCAAGGAACGTCCATTTACATACAAATGACTCTAGTTTATCCTTTTTTATGGTGCTGTAATACTCCACTGTGTAGAAAAACCACATTTTCTTTAGCCATTCATTTGTTGTTAGGCATTTAGGTTGTTCCCAAGACTTAGCTATTACAAATTGTGTTGCTATGAACATGGTTGTGCACACATCCCTATGGTATGACGATTCCAATTCTTCTGGGAAGATCCCCAGTAGGGGAATAGCTGGGTCAAATGGAACCTCTAGTTGTAGTTTTTTGAGGAATCTCCATATTGATTTCCATAGTGGCTGGACCAGTCTACATTCCCACCAACAGTGGAGGAGTGTTCCTTTTTCCCCGCAGCCCCTCCAGCATTTGTTATGGGTTGATTTTTTGATAATCACTGTTCTTTCTGGAGTGAGATGGAATCTTAACATTGTTTTGATTTGCATCTCTCAGATGACTAGTGATGTTGAACACTTTTTCATATATTTATTTGCCATTTTTATTTCTTCATCTGAGAAATGTTTGTTCATTTCGGATGCCCATTTTTGGATTGGGTCTTTAAATTTGAGAGGTTTAATTTTTTTGAGTTCTTTGTATATTCTAGATGTTAGACCTTTGTCTGATGGGTAGCTAGCAAAAATTTTTTCCCAGTCTGTGGGTTTTCACCCTGCTCTATTGGTGATTTCCTTTGCGGTGCAAAAGCTTTTTAATAGCATGTGGTCCCAAGCACTGATTCTTTGTGTTGTTTCCCGTGCAGTCTAGGTTCTATCCATAAATTTTTTTCCTACCCGTATGTCTTCGAGAGTTCTTCCTATTCTATTCTCCAGTAAATTTAGTGTTTCTGTTTTAATGTTTAGATCTTTGATCCACTTCGATTTGAGTTTAGTACATGGTGAGAGACATGTACCTAGTTTTAGTTTTCGGCACGTGACAAGCCAGTTTTTCCAGCACCATTTGTTAAAGGGGCTATCTTTCTGCCAGTGAGGCTGTTTGGCTCCTTTGTCAAAGATGAGGTATGAAACATGAACTTTCAAAAAAAATTTTCTCAACACAAAACAAGGTCTTTTAACAAGTTTTGCAAAATATTTTCAGTTTCTTGCCTGTATAACTCTGAGCATGTCTTTGTGGGTGCCCATTGTTAGGCCCTGCATTGGTGTCCATTTTCTTTCCACTATGCATCTAATTAAAAATTTAGGAGACTATTAGCGAAAGTAAGGAACTCGGGTTACCAGGAATGAGTTGCTAAAAAAATTTTGTTCTAACCTTCTGGGAAACTTTGCAACATTTTTTCCCTGCCTGACCTAACAATAGTTTTTATATAAATCAAATAAACTGGTGCAACCAAAGTATTATAATAAAACACAGTTACTGAATGTTTGGAATTTATGAATATAAATATTTTGCTATTTTTCATTCTGATTTTTAAAAATTTACCCACTTTGGAGACAGAACAAGCCACATGACTCTGTTTCTCTTCCTCTGTCTTTAAATGTTTCTGGGAGTTTGAAATGGGTCTGTATTCTCTTCATTCATATTGTATAAATTTATTACTCAGGTATTTGACTACAACAATTTGCAGAATATTTGTAGAACTGTGACTTGTTGGCATAATGCTGCTTTATAAAAGAGACATTGGAAATAGCTGTATTCACAAAATATATCAAATATAAAACATGCAGGTAATACTATGAGAGACATGGATATTTATGCAAAAAATTTGGACACATATAAAGACAGTTTTATTTTCTTCATATTTTTTTCCTTGAAAGAAATAAAACATCACAGATTTGGCTAATGGACCCTCTTATCATACCATCACAATCTCCATATGATCCCATGCCTGTCTTTCTCTGACCTGAGAAAATATTTTACGATATTACACAAAAATAGATTTTGTTATTCTTCTCTACGTTTTATGCTTTAGTACGGTAAAGTGATCCAAAATTACACGTACTATTGTGTTGTGTGGTATGGGTGCTCTTTGCTAGCCTTTTTTGTTTTGATTAATTTTTGAGAGTTGTCTGTGTTCACACACACTTCTGTATTCATTTTTGATAATTTATTCATCTTAACTGCCGTTTAACATATAATTTATCTATTCTTATTTTAATGAACATGTAAACAGTTGGTTTATCTTACTTTTTCTATTGCAAATAACTATAAATGCTACAACAAGCATCCACACTCATCTCTCTGCACATTTCTGTCACTGTTTATTCTGAGGATAAGTACACCCAGAAGTAGAGCCGCAGATCACTGAGTAACTTTCATCTTCAAGGTACCAGATTTTGTTGCATTGTCCCATAAAATGGTTGTAGCAATTGTATTTCCATCAGCAATATACATTTCCATTTTCTCCATATTCTCAATAACAAATGGTATTGTTAGAAATGATGTGAACTGCAGATCCTTAAATGAGTGAAATGACAATACATTGTTTTTATGGTACCACATTACTTTTTCTTTCTCATATTACTAGCAAGTGGAAATATCATCTTTCTTTGCTTATTGGCCATTGACTGTTGCCCTCTATGATGTAACTTTTAACTTAATTTTCAATTTTCTATTATGCTAGCTTTCTATTTCTATATTCTTAATGGAATTATATATTTCTCCAAGTCACTGAGATGGACTGATCTATCCTTTTCTATCTTACCTATCCATATCTATATCTATCTATCTATCTATCCATCTTGCCTATCTCTCTAATTAATACTTTTGGTGATGAGGTTTGCAAATACTTGATCCTAATTTGTGACTCAGATTTTAACTTCGCTTATTGTGTTTCTTAAATAATAGATGTTTTTATTTTCAATATGATTATCTTCATTACTCTTTTCTTAGTTCTTTTAAAAATGGTCCATGAAAAGAATGTGCTTTTCGTCTGTCAAAATTATCATTATCCATGTAGCAACCCCAAATAATCATTTGATTGAACTCAGAATTGTAGGTTACACGGTCTTCTTTCTGCAAGTCTTGGAAAGACCTCCTCCTCTTGCCCTTTATCTCCCTTTGCTGTCAGTCTACTTGACTTTCCTCATGGAGCACCCACATAGTCTTTTCTTGAAAGCTGTTTAGATGTAGACTTATTGCTCCTGTTGCTCCAGGTTCAGTGTTTTCCCTCGACCTGAAGAATCTGATCTTTTGTTAGTTTGGGGGTTATTTTCATCTATGATCTTTTGGTAATTCTTTTTGTTCTCTCCTTGAAATTCTGTTAAATACGTGACAGCCATTTTAACTCTAATATATGAAATATCATCTTTCTTTCACAGTTTCCACCTCTTTTCCCTTCTGCGACACTCTAAGGACAATACTCTGAGACTCGTCTTCCAGAATGTTCTCCTTCAAGAAAATTACATCTGATTTTCTTGTTGATTTATACATGTAGGTGGTTTTATTTTAAAGTGTGTATAATGTGTACACTATAACTACACTCCCATATGACACATATAAACATATCTCTATTTCTTCTTTACTTATTTCTATTTTAATAATCACTTTAATTTCAACCAAACACTACCGTCAGATTCTAGTTTCCTCCTTCTCTTATTTGTAACTCCTGCCACAACAGTGAGGAATCTGAATCCCATTATCCTCCATATATTTACTCATTTGCTTTAGACCAGAATACACAGAAAGCAATTTTAGAATCGTTAACCTGTACCACCGGGAAAATCAAAACTACCAACTAAATGTTGATATTTATTTATTATCCTTTACATAAAAGATACAACCTTTTGAAATAAACAGGTTCTGGCAAATGAACATACCCTGGTAAACCACTCCAACCGTCTCGATGGCAAATGTATCCATCGCCCCAGAAAGTTGCTAGTATTTCTTTTTCGGCGATCTCCCTTCCTTGTCTTCAACAGGAGGCACCCACTCTTCCCGTTTTTCACCATGCATTAGCTGTGTCCATTCTAGAATTTCATGTAAATGAGGTTATGCTGGGTAATCTGTCCTGCGTTCAGTTTCTACCACTCACCACATTTGTGAGATTCAGATATGTTCTTGCGTATATCAATAACTCGCCTCAATTTTATTGTTGAGTAATTCCTCGTTATATGATGATTTTCTTATCCATTTACCTATTAATAGACATCTGGGTTCCATTTTCAGCTATTACCACCAAAATTGTTATGGACATTTTGCACAAGTTTGTGTGAAGCCCCATGTCTTTATTTCTACGGAGTGAATTTGAAGGATGAGAATCGTGAGGTTCAAGGGCTGGGTAGCTCAGTGAGAGAGCGTCTGCCTAGCTTGCCCAAGGCCCTGGGTTCGATCCCAGCACTGACCAAGTAGAACTGTAAGGTTCAAAGGCAGGTCTGTAATTAAGAAGATAAACTGCTAATTTTTTTCTAAGTAATTATGTCATTTTACATTTCCACGAGGAATATAAAGTAAGCACGTCCCACATCATCACTACTTGACTCTGACAGACACTGTCCTTTTGGCCTTCCTAGTGTGTGTAGTGGCGTCTTCTTGTGGTTTTAACTGCCCTTCCCTGGAGACTGAGAGCACAAAACACTTTACAGTTGTGTTTGTTGCCATCTCTGTGTCTTCTTTTGTGAGATGTTCATTCGTGCCTTTCACTTACTCTGAAGGTTTTCTACATCTTTTATTAAATTCACTGTTTTGCTATTGTAAGTAAATATGTAAAACATTGTTTTCCAGTGTACATAAAGTATATTCTTGTATACCTGAGATGTCGTACCCTGAGATGTTATTATTTTTACGTGTTTATTTAATAGGTTAAGGAATATTTTCCAAGCAGATAATCATGCTGTCTGAGAAGAGAGACAACGTTCCTTTCTTTTCATCCAGCGTTTACGTCCTCTATTCGTTTTTCTTGTTTTGTCCATGAGAGCAGGAGCACCTTTGTCTTATTGTTCACATTAGGGAACACATTCTTCCCATGTAGTACGATGTTAGCTGTGAGTTTCCATACGAGTCTTTTATTAGAGTGACAAAGTTCCCTTCAATTTCTACTTTGCAAAGAACTTCTTTATAATCATGAATCGATGCTCAATTTTGTCTTGATTTACAGACAATTTGCAAATGTTAGACGAACTTTTCACTCGGATCAATTTCTTGTAAGCACGAGGTTTCCAATGCTTTACATATGACTGGATTAAAAAGCCTGATCGTTTGCCATTTTAAAATTTGTATGAATAAGGAATATTGGGTTATAATCCACTTGTAATATTGTTGTCAAATTTTAGTAACAGCATTTTACTAGTCTTGTAAAACTGCTGGTTGAGAAGCAGCCTCTGATCCTCTATTTTCTGAAAACATGTGTATAAGTTGAGTACTATTTTGTCATTAAATATTTTATAGACTTCAACAGTGAAACCATTGAAACCATCTGGGCCTGGAGTTTTGTTTTGGGAAAAAGATATATATGAAAGTCTTACACATCTTTTATTAAATACAGTATTCTTTGATAATTCAAAACATTAATTTATTTTTCAGTGTACATAAAATTCATAAGTCTTATATGTAAGTGTGTCTGTGTATTCAGATTTTCTGTTTTGTCTTACATGAGTTTTGTACGGTCTGCTTATTTTATTTAAAATTGTCTATCATAGTCTCTTAATATCCTTTCAAAGTCTGTAAGATGTTCTTTTGCTCAATTTTGATATTGTTTACTTTTTTTAAGCATCAACTTTACTAAGACTATACTGATTTCAATGCTTAATAATTTTAAAGAAACCACTTTTGTCTCTGTTAGTTTTGTTTTCTTTTTTCCATTTTGTTAAGTTTGGCTCCTACTTTGTTTCATGTTTTACTGATTGAGATTTAATTTGTTCTTACTTTTAAACTTAATCAGTAATAAATTTTAGAACTTCTTCCATAATATAAGCAGGTGAGGCTGTAAGTTTCTGTCTAAGCACTGCTATGTTTGCATCCCACAAATTTTGCTAAATTGTGATTTTATTAACAGTCAGTTCCAAATATTTTCTAATTTTTGTTGTGATTTCTTCTTTGCCTTATAAGGTACTTAGAAACATATTACTTAATTTCTAAGTATTTGGAGCTTTTCTGAATATCTTATAATAATTTTTTTGTTTGATTTTATTTTGAGTCAGAGTCTCACTGTGTAGTTCACGCTGGCCTTGAACTTACTATATAGCCCAGGCTGGTCTCAAACTCACAGCAACCCTCCTGCCTCAGCCTCCCGAGTGCTTGGATTGCAAGTGTGTACCACCATTCACGGCTTAATCTCTAATTACTTTTATTATGGTTAGATAATGAGTGCTGTAATATTTTATTCTTTTGAAATTGGTCTCTTACTTTTTCTCCAGCATATGAGCTATCTCGGTGGGGGCTTATGTACACTTTTAGAAAATATCTTTAGTTTGGGGCTATAAAATTTTATAAATGTCAAATAGGTCAATACGTTTGATATTTTCTTACACTCTTCAATATCCTTAGTTATATTTAAATCTAGTTATTCTTAAGTTCTTGTATTTTGATTTTCTTTTATTAGGTACTTATACAGTTTCTGTTTTTCTAATCCACTTTCATTATGAAATGTGCACGTTTTCTCAGGTAGTACCCTTTGTCTAGAAATACATTGTCTGATATTAATACAGCATTCCACCTTCTTCTGTTAGAGTTTGTGTGGTATTTTCTTTCACTCTCGATTTTTATGTATCTTTGCATTTAAATTTTATCTTCTCTAGTTATATACTTCAGTTAGACCTTCATACTCATTCTGAGCATCTCTGCCTTTTTATTGTTTGGTATATTTCTATTTGATATTTTATTGATACTCAGATATAATGATAATGATTCATTTCTTTATGATCATCCTTTTATCCCAGTCCATCAGTCTTTTATAGTCTTATTTTAGACTTTTTTGGAATAGTTGAGAACAACTGATAAACAATGGCAAAATTGCACACGGGATGATGAAAGAGAGAAATATTTCAGATAGTGGAAAACCAGAATCACGAATATCCTATAGTATGTCTTAAACTTATAAGTGGGTTCTATTGTCTCAGATGATTGTAGCAAATAGAATTAGTTTTAGACGATTAAAAATGTTTAAGGGACTGGGGACTTGCTCAGTGGTTAGAGTGCTTGCCTAGCAAGCACGAGGCCCTGAGTTCGATCCCCAGAACCAAGAAAAAAAGATTGTTTAAAATGCTTTGTTCTTTAGGAGATTGCTAAGAATCACCAAACTGTCAATCTTTCCAAGTAGATACAGCTTTTCAGACAAGAAATTCAGAAACTAAAAGTAGCCTCATGGACCCTAATAATGTAACGATCTTGTAGTATTGTTAGTTAATTCGAGAATCAGTCATCTCCAAGACAGTTTCCATTAACTGATTTTTTTCTTGACTTCCATCACATTTTCCTGTTTCTTTATCCAGTAATGTTTGACCCTATCCCAGACATTGCAGTGATACTTTGTAGTGATGCTGGATTCAATTATGTTCTTACCAGAAGTGTAGATTTTTGTTCTTTCCTTCTAAGTAGCTGACACGCCTGGAGTAGAAATCCCAGTACTTTTTCTCCTTTTGTGGTGCTGGAGATCAAACCCGGGGGCTTGCTCATGCTAAGCTCTACCGCTGAGCGACACCCCAGCCTAGAAATCCCAGTTCTCTTTCTGCTCTGGCGAATACCATCTCATACTCCTGCTTGCTTCCTTTAGATCTGGCCACTGCTGTAGCCAGGTCTCCCAGACTCTCTCCTACCTGGGCCTGGTTGTGGAGTTGCTTGAGGATTTCGGCAGGCTGACTGGAGGCTCACACCTCCACCTTCTCTATGCTTTTTCACATTCCTCCCCCGTTACGAATATCCACGCTAGGTCTCGCACATGAAGCCAACAGGACAATGGCTTCCTCTTGTCCTGTGGAGGATGCTCCCAGGTAAAAAGCTACAAGCACACCCTTCCCAAACAGTTCATTCCGGAATGAATGTCCCTCTAGCGTTTTCCTGCCATTTGTTCTTCTCCAATGGCGTCAAAGGAATTTTCTGTTCATTCTCTGACAGGTCTTATAGTTACTGCTGTGACAGAGTCCAGCCAGGCAATTGCCCCATTACAGAAAGCAAAGCAGCCACTTGGCATCTACTCTCAACAAGTATAGTTTTCATTTCTCCACGGCCTACATGTCATTTTTCTTATCTTATTATTTTATTATAGAGCCCCATTTCTTTCTCGTGGTTTTAATTGTATTATCTCTAATTATTGCAAACGAAATTTAAAGCTATTTTGTATTCTCCTGGGAGGCAATGGCCCTACATCTTTACCAGGTGTGAACCTTCTGTTTCTAATCCTCCAGACCATCAGAACTTCAGCGCCAGCATGCACCTGGCTTTGAATTCCCTCTATTTCTAAGACCTAGAAATTTATTTTCTCTTGAGCTGAGCTATGCATCCTTAACTTTCGTTACCTTCTATCCTACATTTTTGCTTTCTTGTAGGAAGAAAGATGGAGTTCCTTATCTTAGTATGAAATAAAGCTGTACGTGTATTGCTAAGTAAAAAGGGGACATTGGATATAACGATCAATGACCATACCCCAACATAAAAATTCAGAGTTTATAACACGGTACATATCAAAGGTTGACTCTTCAAAGGCAGATAGATTTCCCTGCCCTAAATAGTCCCTGTTCTGTTTGTCACACTCAACTCTAAATATGGCGTATTCTAAGCACGTGTGGCTGTTCACCGCTGTGCTTCTCCCAGTGGTAGGAAGGGTGCGCATGCTCCAGGCGCTGTTGCCTGGGACTCCCACAGCCCAAGAGTTCCCAAGACTTTGTGCCCTGTTTCCTAACCAACTTCGCCACTTTGGCAGCCATGATGTGAATGGCCAAAACTCCAAGGCGATTTGATGCACGCAGGGGAATCCTCATCAATGCCTTGCTGATAATCCGGCACCCTACAATTCCTTGTTTTCAATTTCTCTCATTTCTTTGGAAGATTGGGCCAAAGGAATGTTGAAATTTCCAGTAACCCAAAACCTCCACAGTCTGTCACACTTCAAACCCAGAGCTGTGCATCCAACCGACAATTCAAAACACTGTTTTCACACTTCACTTCTGACCAAAGGAAACGTGGTATGTTGGCTTTAGCTTTGAATTTCAATCAATATAATTCAAAATATATGAAATCAAAGTCTATTTCCAGAACATCTGAGAGACTCACCAAGTGCCTCGCTGCCTCTACTCTGTCCTGGCAAAGCTGGTTCTTATTTTGCATGTTTTAAGTCCTTGTTTGAAGTTCATCCATGGGGCTCAAGTTTTGGCTTGGCTTTTATTCCATGCCACATTTTACACTCACTTTTCATTTCACATGAAGACTAGGGGCAGGAGAACAAATGGAGATTGTGGTAAAAGGGAGTTAGAATTGTGTCCCCAGTGAAAGAAGCCAAATTGGAGTTCTCTCTACAAGTTTGAAATCAGACTCCAAGGGAAGAAGTAGATATTTACTGACAGAATCATCATTTATTGAGCATCTATTATATGCATCATGTATATCATGTTAGAGGAAAAATAAATTACAGGTTTTGCGCCTAAGCAAGAGCCAGACAAGTAACCAGTAATTAGGATAAAATGTGCTGAATTAGAATTTTAGGAGCGCAGGAGTATAGAGGACACTAAGGAGGCCTGAGAAAAGACCAGACTTTTCAGTTGGTTTGGAATCATGAGGAAGGTTTGCCTGGTGAAGGAAAGAGAGGAGGCTGTAAAAAGCTAAGGTCGAGGCTACTGTGGCTGGATCTGACGCAGATGAGCCAGGGTCAGGGCTGCGTTTGCTTGGCCCAGACCGAGCTAAAGCAATTCACAATGAAGCGGTATCAGGAGCTGAGAACCAAACGCGGAGGCCAAGGTAAAGCCTGTGATCTTCCGCATAACAATAACACCAATACAACTAACATTTTATTGAATGTGCGCCATGAGCCAAGCAATGCTCTGTGTAGACGTTCTAGCTCATGCAGCTTTCCTGTTCTTCACTATCACGCTGATTTCCACTTTCTAGAGAGGGAAGCTAAATGGAGTGTATTGGTTGCTTTTCTGAAGTCAGTGGTTTGCAAGAGAACAGGTTTAATACAGGACACTTACAAATTACAACATTCACACACACGAGCTGAATGCACAAAGCGTGCAGAATGTCTCCCTGTGCACCGGACAGCTGAAAGATCCAGTCAGTGTGCCGCGTACATCCGTGTCTGCACTAAAAGGCTGAAGAAATCTATCCTGGAGCCGGGATACGACGCTCACAGCGGAGATGAAGACCAGAGCTCCCCTGAAGGGAGCAGCAGCCATCTTCGATGACAGCAAGGCCCCGAGCTCCTTCTGTGATGAGAACAGCTGTGTCCCCCTCAGGAGAACCAGCCACAGCAGAGCTTCTCCTGGGACGCAGCCGGCACCATCTTCCATTCCTGGTCACCTTTATGCTGTGTCGGCAACAGTCTGTGCCCAGAACCACGCCAACTCAGTCCAGCTGGGCCTTCCTGCTCGAGTTGACCACAGTGAGTCCACCACATTGAGAAAGGATCAGTACAACCCCAAGATCACACAGATCATGAGCAGAAGAGCCTGAGTGGCCACTAACCAGTGATGCCAGAGTCAGTGTCCCTAAGAGTCACCTTACCCTGTCTCCCCGGGGGACACACTCAGAGCAGCCTGGGGAGAGCTGCAGGCAAACACAAATCCAACAGCCTCAGGTGAGGCCGGTTGCAAGGCTCACCCTCCCAGAGGAAGATGGCACGATGCTGTTTATGGTCAGCCTTTCTACAGCAGGGGATTGTGAATAAGCGCCAGCACCAGCTGGGAATTGTTAGTGACGCAGATTCCTGGTCTCCTTCCAGATGTGCAGAATCGGAAGCCTCGAGGTGGGGCTCAGTCGTCTGGTTCCAACCAACGAGCTCTCGGATGATGCTGGTGCGTGAGCACTCTGAAGGCTGCTGGGTCTTGTGTCCTAGTCGCTGGTGTTTAGTGGTTTCTGGGGCAGGAACACTGCCCCACCCTGGTCTGGTCGCCTGGTGGGCTGAATCTGTGCAAGACCAAGTGGCCCACTTCAGTGGTCAGGCGCCTGGACGGGAAGAGTCCCCACGCCCACATCACACCAGGACACCCTCATCTAACCCTTCAGCCAAGTTTCCGTCAACAGGTGCCTGTCAAACTGGACGATGCTGGCATGTTTTCCCCCCTCAGGTTTTGGGGCATTGGATACGGAGCCATCTAAACTTGTGATTTAGGAACTGTCACACCACTTGGCTGGCTCCAGGTGATGCCGCAGGAAAGACAGCGGGATGGAAAGCACGGGGCTTCCCACCCTGGCCCTAGCGCAGGCTGAGGTCGCTCTCACAAGGACGAGGAGGAGCTGACCCCCCCACCCCGCCCCAGGCTGCGTCGCACAGGGGTCAGGGTTGAGGGTGGATGTGGTGACTACACACATATGCGACTCTTCTACTTCTGAAACTGTTTTAAAAGGCACATAACATAAAACCTGCTGTCTTAACCACGCAGTTCAGTGGTGTAAATGCCTTCATAATGTGCAACCAGCACTGGTGTCCACCTACATGATTCTTTTTACTTTGTGAAACTGCAGTTCTTTAGCCGCTTCCGCCCCCCCAGTCCTCAGCCAGGACCATTCTCCCTTCTCCCTGAGCCTGAGCACCCTCAGCTGCGCTGTAAGTGGAATCGCACACACTTTACCTTCCTGTGCCCGGATGAGTTCATTTGACATAGCGTCCTCAGAGTTCACACGTGTTACAGTGTTCCCGATGAAGCTGAGCAGTGTCCCAGTGTGTGTGGGAACCATGTTTTGCTCACCCCGTCATCTGTCCGTAGATCACAGGCTCTTTCCCAGCTTCCTTTGTTGTGAGTAAAGCTGCTAGGAACACAGGTGGACAGAGAGTAATTTAACTCCTTGCTTGCAATTCCTTGGGGCCTACACCAGAAGTAGAATTGCTGGGTCACACGGTCATTCTGTTTCTTTTTATGATAAACTCTCTTTGGTTGTGTTTTACAGTCGGACAGAGACTCATTTGAAAACCAGATCTTTTCCCTCCAAGGGGCGGACAGATCTTACTGTCTCCTCAAGCCCCCACCCCAAGCTCTCTGTGTCATGCGGTTTCTCCACTCGTATCTTCGGTCTTCACACCCCCCCCACTTTGTTAACAGGGGAGGAAGTACCTGTGGCTGTCACCCAGGGAAGTCACAAAAGATCAGCTCATAATGCTGTAATTCCGTGACACTTTTGGGACAGAGACGGAGAGAAGGATACTAGGTCTTAGCTTTCTCCCTGGCCAGAGCTTAGAAATCCAGTTACATGAAAGAAGCCTGGAAAGTGGCATTTTCTTGCAAGAAGAGTGTGTCTTGAGTGCGCAATGTAGTTCTACCATATTGGGTCATTGCTGAGGGGCTCTGTGAGAATTTAAAGGGAAAACATCATGCGTAGCACATTTGTGGGCTCATGGCGAACCCTTCGAAGGTGTGACTTTTTGGCGGACTGCGTCTTAGGCAAGGTTGCCTTTTGTATGAACTTACCTTGTAAACACACGGCTTGCTAAGGTGGAAAGAGAGGGGTAGTGCCATCCCAGACAAGGATCATCTACACGACCAGGGCACCCTGCCTGATGAATGTGGCCGGTTAAGCTGAACAAAGAGATTGGCCATTACTGGATCAGTCACTCCAGGAGCCCCAGAGAGGCTTGTTTCTGCATTCAAAACAAATTAAATTTCCACTCAAATCTAGAAAGATGGTGATAATATCTCCACTTGGCATGTAAAAAACAGGTCCATTGGGTGGGGGTTCACCAGTCCTGGCCACAAAACTGTGGATCTAAGAGCCACAAGCAGCTCAGCCCACCGACACATGCATTCAGTGAGCCAGTTCACTGGCGCAAATGTATTTGTACCCAAAGATGTAAAGGGAAGAGGATGTGTGTTGAATAGTTGACGATGTGGTAGAAGTGTCATTGGCTTGGCTATTTTCCTTGTTATATGTCCCTTCACTTTCACCAATTTCTCTATCAAGCATGCACTACTTTTGAAATCAGAAAAAAATGTATTTATTTCACAATGGAGACTTGCAGTTTAATCAAATAAGTTGATTCATGAATAGTAAACAAATGTCTCTGCATCAGGGAAAAGATGGGCAAAGGAGTCCAATTAAGCATGATTGCATTGCGAGACATGGTTATTTTCTCCCTTCTTCTTATTTATGTTCTATGTTTTGTTGAGCACAACTTTTAGAACAGGAAAAAAGGAGAAAAGAAACAAAGACCATGTTCATGGGACTATTTTATTTTTTACTTTTCCTTGACTACAGCGAGGCAAACCTGCCTGTGACTATTTGAGAAGCAGAAGCAATGTGGGCCACACCACAAAGCAAAAGAATTCTTTTTGACTCACTAGGAATTAGACTTTGGGACAGTGACCACAATTAACATGACTTACACTGAAGACTTCTGCTCTGGATTCAGGGTTCAGTGGCATGGTCGTGTCTATGCGTTGGCAGGGCCGAGTCAGAGCTAAAACATTTGGTTGCGATGGAGGGAGAGACAGACCGGTGGGATTGTGTCCCGTCAGAATGAAGGGATTTCCAGAAGGGTACCTTGCAGTTTGTTGGGCAGTGGGCATCCCCTAACCACAGGTTGCCCACTCTCACATTCAACCAACTGTGGTTAGGAAATATGCAGGGAAAAAGTGCATTTTCCTCCGTAAGTACAGACTGATGCCAATTTCTGTAGCATTTGCATTGTATTAGGTATTACAAGTAATCTATTGGTGGGTTACAGTGTGTAGGAGGCTGTGCATAGGTTATTGCAAATAGTATAGTGTTTCATATGACGGACTTGCATATCCATAGATTTTGGTATTAATTGGTCCTGAAACCAGTCTCCTATGGGCTGTGGGATGTGGCTGTGCTTCTGAAATCGGGTCTCTGTTTATCAAGGAATTTTAACACAGAGAATGACTGAAAAAAGGCAGAGAGATGCAGGAAAAGAGAGGATATCATAGGCAAGTAGCTAACTTGTCAGGTCTGGCTGCCTCCCCTGTTCTCATGGTGATGCCTATTTGGATTCACTTGGGTGTGTCTCTGGGGATCACTAACCGAAGAGCTGACACGTTTTGCCCCCAGCTTCTGGGCCCTGCAAGAGCGGGACGGGGACGGCTCAGACTGCTGCTGCCCCGGGTTCTGAGTAAGCTACATAGTGAAGCCAGGTTCTTCCCTCTGATCACTGTATTTAGGAGGGGTGATCAAAAACTGCAGTGAATGTTTAAACTTTTAAAGAATAAATATTACAGAAAAAGACACATTACCATTCATCCTCTTCAAAATTCTCCTTCTCACTTCGAACACACTTATCCATTGTTCTTGCCACTGTCCCTCTTTCGTGAGTGTCTTTAGTTGTGCTGCCCTGGCTGTCTTGATGTCCTGAATCAATTCGAAGCTCTTAGCTCTCCTGGGCATTTTACCGTGCAGAAAACCCAGGAGTCACGAGGTGCCAGATCCAGCGAATAAGGCGGATGAGGTCACGTGGGTGCAGGGCGACTCGGTATAGGTGTGCTTGGTTCACTCCAGAGCCCCGCCTGATGTGAAGGTAACGGCGAATGTGGTTTGCTGCTTCTGCAGCAGACAGGGGTTGGTAACCAAGGAATTCATGTGAGCACTGTGGGGTTGCTGCCTAGAGCAGAGGTGCCCTGAGGATGTGCAAAGGCAGGAGCCACGCTCTCTCCATCGCCAGCACACAGACGCAGCAGGTTTGCAAGAAACAGAAGTTTTAAATTTGCTACCAGGTTGGAATAAGCGTTATCTGGTCAGCCTAGTTTGTTCGTCTTTCTCCCACTCCTTAAACTGGTCATGTTTTACGTCAACTTTAATGCTTTCCAAAGTCGGCCTCAGTTTCATTCTAAGTCAGCACGTGGCTCCCCATCTTTTGCATACCTCGAGGGAGCTTGGCCATTACAAATTGATATTTTATGTTGCCTGAAGCTACTCCTGTATGCATCTTTTTAAAAGCGTAGATACCAATGGCAACCAGCTGGGCCCTGGATTTCCTCCCTGTGGGCAGCGTTGGACGGGCTTGGCGTGTTCCAGGATGCCAAGACTCATACTTTTCACAGTCTTGGTGTTAAAAAATAATTTCTTTCAGGAACAACAGCAGTAACTTATCTTGCTTTTATCTTTAACTCTCACTCCCAAGAGAATTCCCAGAGTTTCTTTTTGTCAAAAATATGTATATAAATAAGTTATTTCCTACTTCAGGATTATTTTAGAGAAATCGAATGGAAATTGACTGGGAAAGCAAATTATATATGCACACAAACATGTGAGGTATAATTTGAGATTTTACATAACGTGTAATGTGCATTACAAAATTACACAGGAAGCACACTCTACCACTTCCTGTGTGTTTACAGGGTGGCCATCCTTCAGTAGGCATAGTCCTTCCTTGGGAACAAGCTCTGGCTTTTTGTTCCAAAAGCCCCGTGTTTACACCCTGGTCCTTCCAGCTCCTAGATGGGTGATGCTGAGGAACTTACCATGGTTTACTGATTCCAAGGCAATGTTCTACGAAATATTTTATCATCTAAAATGAGATACATCTTACAATTGATGACAACTTCCAATTAGAATTGCCAGCACATTTTTCTCTTTGTGGTACATAAAGTAACCATGCATCTCACAATGGATGTACTTTAAATTCAGTGAAATCCAGCAGCTGCCATTTCTGAATTTCAATTTCAGTCTCGGCAAAAGAGAAGAATTACGAGCATGGCATTGCTGAGGATTAAAGTAATTAGTGGATTCAAGAGAGTTCCTAGTACAGCCACTTGGTAAAAGATGCTTACTATTATTATCACAATAACTTATTAATAATAGTTGTGATTTAAAAGGCAGACATCCTGCTAATTATATTTGTTCCCATTGTATTGATAAGAAGATCTAGACTTATAAGAGTTATGTATCAGAAGCCAAGACCAAATTCAACTGTCTCTGCTTCCAGAATTTGTACTATCCCATAGATTTTGTTTATCATGTGTTATTCACATATAACGTGCAACCCATTGCTCATAACCCACACATCTATTCTACTTCCCCAAAGCAAGAAAAGAGAGAGAGGAGTTTCTCACCCTAAGAACCCCTTGTTATGTGTTACTAATTCTGCACAGGCATTTGGATGAGCATATTTATCTCCAGGTACCTCCAACAGCCCTGGTTCCTTAATCACCTCGGATACCTCCCAGTGATCACTCCGCATCGCATTACGCAAGTCAGCAAATTCTGCTCACTTTAATATACATGAGGAAGAGGGAGGGATATTTCTCACTGAAGGTTTTATGGAAAATTTTGCATTTATTGATTTTTTCTTTATATCTTAATCTTTAAATACACTCCCTTTATACGCACACACACGCACGCACGCACACACACACACACACACACACCACACACGATGAAAATGATTGCTATGGCCATATTTGTTCAACCCAACAAAAATATAGCATATTGACAACATTATCTGTCATTCCCACATTTCACCTGGAATAGAGAACTGTTTGATCTCAAAAGCCTGCAGACTATATCAGTTCACAAGGATATCTTTTATTCATGCACATTAAAATAAAGACAACCACATGCAAGGGTTTCCACAAAGTGGGAAGATGAAACCCACTTCTGCCAGCAAAGCTGAGTGTGTCCATCACACTAGCAATGGTCCCACCATTAGCTTGTCTGCATTTCTCTGGGTCCCTTATGTCATCCATGGTCAGTGCCAGCTCGAAGCACTGTTGAGCTGGCTGTGCCCTTTGGAACTCTTTGCTTTCCAAGAGAGAAAACCGAAGATCCAATGGTTGGGGGGTCTTTCCTGAGGTCACGTGTTGCCTTCGGCACAGGACAAGACTAGAAAAAAAATGTTATCTGCCTTGCAGGTCTCAGCTGGAATCCGGGTTCTGAAAGCAATGGAAGAATCCTGGGGGAAAATATTTCATCTCTTCAGATTTCTGTTTTCTCTTCGGGAAAAATGAGAGTAATAGTACTGACCACACAGGCTTGTTCCAAGAGCTAAATACAACAACATACATAAAGGTATTGGCCCTGTGCATGGTGCAGTTCCGTATAACTGTTTGTTTTACTTCGATTTATTGGCTTTGTGATTCCCTGCTGTAGAAATAGTGACATAAAGTGATGTATTTGCCATAGATTTCAACTTACTGTGTAAACCGTAAAAGTACTTGGGTTGTCTCATTCAACAAAAAAGTATCAAAAGAAAAAAAGGTATCTATGGCTGTCGGGTGATATTTCATGTTCGGCAATTCTGGAAGCCAGAGGCAGCCCCGCCTCCTCCCTGTCTGGGCGCGACTGGGGCCATCCGGCCGTTCCGTGTGGGGCCTTCTGGAAGACAATCATCCACTCGTGGTGCTGTGGTCTCTGGGTTACCAGACCACATATTCTCTCTCTCCTTTGGGGTCTTGGTGCCATGTGGCCAGGAAAGCAGTTCCAGCTCGGCCAACTTGGAAAATACGATTTTGTATATTCCTTTTGTTCTTTTCACTTCAGGGATGAACACCACTGGTGACTGTTCTCCAGAGGGCAGAGTGTTTTCTTTAGATGCCCTGTGCTCCTCCACTGCCCACAGGCCTGTGCATAGCACCAGCGTATGCGAGTCTTATTTTTCTACCACCCACTGTATGCTTCTAGGCAGGTCATTCATTCCTTGTTGAACCTGAATGTCACTTAAAATCCCTTTGAGGGCCTGGTTTTCTAGTCTGTTGAAGAATATGTAAGCTACTGCCACTCACTGAGCCCAATAGGGTATCTCATTTGGTTCTTGCAGAATGTGTGGGATGGAAGCAATCGGATGCCCCACTGGTAGAAGAGGAAGCATCCCAGAGAAGCCTCATTACCTGATTGGGTCACGATCCATGGTTTGCAGCTGGCTGTCTTCTCTCCGTGTCCCAGCATGGTACACATCTGTGTCTTTATCTCCTCTTATTAGGGCTCTACCCATGCGACCTTGCTTTGACTTAGTTACAATTTTAAAGACTCTCTGTCCAAATGTAGGTCCTGGTAGTTTAGAATTTTAACCTGAGAATATTGGAGAGACAGATTTCAAGGTTTAACCTGCAGAAGTCTTTTCTTTTATTTGTTTTCATTTTTATGCATCTTCAGATGGAGGCAGGGAGAGGTCTTGCCTGATCCTGCATCTCTCCACATCTTTCTTCTGATTGAAATGCAGACCATGCAAGTTTCCAAACTCAGATGCCCGCGCTTCATTTGCCATCTCACTTCTGTGGGGTATGAAAGGTCTGTTCTGAAGAAATGGGGGCCAGCAGTGTGATGGCTTGAGCCAGCCTCAAAGCCACGGAGTGCAGGAAGCAGATACTATGTGAGCAAGTGAGTGTGTGTATGTCCGCGCATGTGTGTGTGCAGAATGGGGAAACATCAAATAATTCTTTAGAACATGCTTCTGTAAAATCAACAACTTTCGACTTATTTGTCCCTATGTGCAAGCCACCGTGTTCTTCACACACACATGATTCTTCAGCACTGGAGCCTCTATAGCCTGACACATTTGTATTCGTAGCTCCATTTTATGGGTGAGAAAATTAAGGCTCAGAGAGGTGACTGCCCAAAGGCTTATCTCTGTCAGGGCAGAGAGAAACTTTAAAGTCAGGTCTAGCTGTCCTCCACTCGTCCTTTGTTACTTCTACATTCTGATATCACGGGGTGAGGTGACAATGGTAATGTGACCTCAGTGCTGCAGTCTTTGGGCTTCACTGTCAGGCATCCCAAGTTGCCAAAGTTAGCTTCTGTCTCCCTCAACATCACTCACAGAAAGTCTGAGGAGGAGGCGAGGAAGGACTAACTGTGGCATGGGCGCGGACTTTGTCCTGTGAGCATTGTGAAACACCCTTGCCGTGTGGACATCTTTGCGTTTCCTGGATCCAGTTAGTTTCTGAGAAAACTGTACAAAGCCACCCGGAGGGGCAGACCTTCGTGAAATCTAGCAGCACCACGTCCGACTGGTGTCCGCCTGCCTGAACGTAGGACAGAATGAAGAGGGGACTGTCCCACTCAGACCTAAAGAAGGGCTTTCTACTCATAGACGATGGGAGGCTTGAGGGTTGGGGGAGGCCTAGGGACACCTCAGGGTGCAGTGAGCAGCTTGGCTGGCTCCTTCCTTGCAGGAGGTGCCCGGGGTGACTGTTCTGTAGAGGGGCCTGTGACCAAGATGTTTTCTTGTGGCTGGGGGTGGTGGCACAGGCCTGTAATCTCAGCACTCTGGGAGGCTGAGGCAGGAGGATTACAATTTGGAACTCAGCTTGTGCAATTTAGTGACTTAGCAAGACCCTGTCTCAAATTAAAAACAAAACATTGAAAGAAGTAGCTCAGGGTCAAGGCCCTGGACTCAACACCTAGTACTGAAAAAATAAAATCTTTCTTTGTGGCAAAATTGCAGTGTCATTCACTCTGCTGGATCCTTTTTAAACCACACATACATGGATGAGTACATGCATGTGCGCGCGCGCACACACACACACACACACACACACACACACGGTGTCTCCCTTTTAACAACAGAATGATTTTGATACATCTTTTAACTAACCAAAAGTAACATCTTGACAATTTTAATCGACTAATTATACACTCTTGGTCATCTTGAAAAGTGCCCATTTTGGGTCTTTATGTTTTGACAACTGTAAGAGTCCTCAACTGGAAAATTAGGGTACAGACAGAGAATTTCAATGACTCTGACCTTGGAAAGTTGAGAGCTGCGAATCCAGCCATACTGGAGCCCAGGAGAGGCAGGCAGGCGCCCTAGCAGGATGGGGTGGCTGCCTCTAGGCCCCACATGAGGTCTGCACTCCTTCCGCCGGAAGCAGCCGGAAGAGACCGGCGAAGCACACCAGGAGTGCAGAGCTACATGTCAGCACCCCAGAAACCTGGTACAGCCTGCCTTTCTGCTTCTTTGCTTTGCTAATGCCCATTAGGATTGTAGTTTCTTCTGCCTCTTTTCTTTCTTACCGCCTCTCCTTTCCCTGCCCATCATCTCCTTTTGTCTCTTTTCCTTTTTAAGACAAAGGTACTCTCATCTTTCAAACCTAAGTGGTTGCTTTGCTAATATGTGCTACGGATGTATTTAGTGCCAGATAATCTGCAGTTACCATTTTATTACATTCTTGGTAAAGTCAAGCTAGATCATCCCCACTTACAGATGGAAAGCCCCGGTCTTCTGAGAGAACACAGCAATTTGTCCAGGGACACCCATGTGGCAACCACAGCTCCATTTGATGTCAGCACCTCCCTGGGTGGGGAGGGGAAGGCTGTCTCGTGCTTTCCTGGCCTCCTCCATCCATGTCAGAGTGAGAGGAAGCTCTGCTCAGGACCCTACTTGCATTGCTCTTTGTCCCGTGTAACTGGTTTCCAGCACTCGAACAAAGGTAGGGGGCAAGTTTCTAAAGCCCTACAGGTGCATGAGCGCCAGCCTAGAGATCACTGTGCCCCTCTCCTGGGTTGGGTTGAGCTCAGCGTCCTGGAGCAAGGCTAGGGGTGGGCAGCCTGGGCCCGGGCAGCCTCCTGGGTGGAAATTGCAGCTGTGGCTCCACCAAGGTTCATGCCGACATGTATCATCAATATTGATAGGAGACTCTCCAAGCAGTCACTATTTCTCTCCTCAGAAGTCTAGAGGTCCCACAGGAATGTATTGGCAACAATTGGATATTCTCAGAGAGTGATTCTTTACTTCGTGGAAATTTCTGTGTGTTGGTGGAGAACTGAATTGAAAGGCACATGTTGAGCAGCAGCCTAGGCGCTGATGTAATAGGTACTTGATGACATGCAGAAAGAACACCAGCCTGCTGACCCTTTGACTTCAGACCTCCGATATCCACCCAGATCTATCAGAGAGTGTGCTGGGACTGTGTCTGTGGGCGGCCTTCCAAGCAGGAAGGAGAAGGACCAGCGAGTTTTTCCAGAGGCTTGGTCACGTGAGGTGGGCTGTGCCTGGACCAGACCTCCATCACCGTCAGCCTTCTAGTCATGTAGAATGAATTGCCACTCCCCTTTGGAACGCCTTGCAGACACCCCAGGAAAGATGCTTTTCCCCAGCATCCCATCATGGTGACATCTGAAGTAACCCCTTCGCTGTGGCGGGTGTTGACAGAAATGGGCTGGAGGCTGGAAGGGCAGCCATGAGCACCCCAGCAGGAGGGTTTCTTTGTTCAGGGGCCAGAGGAGCCCCTTCAATGCGTGGTCCTTAGTCGATAGACAAACACAAGACATTTGGTTAAAGACGAGAAGACAGAAAGTTCTAGAAGCTTTCCCAGCCTCACACAGTCTGTCAGATCTACCTGCCTTGATGTGTGTGTCCCTTTCCACTCTGTCCCAACATGTGACAGCATCTGAAGAGCCAACACGGTACCTACACACCACTCCAAGTCTCCAATTTGGGAAGTCCCAGTGCCCCTATTGGTGAAAATGGACGTACACATAAAACGCCTGCCCTGGAGTGGCTTGGTGGATTCAGGGGGACCCGTGAAAGCTGTGGCTGCTCAGTGTCCCTCCATCGTGGCATCTGCCCTGTCTCTCCATGGGGATGTGGGAGTGACCATTTGCATTGATCCTCATCAAACTTCTCTCCAGTCTCTGAGGCTCAGAGAGGCCCAGTAAGAAGCCTAGGATCACACAGCAAGCCAAGGAGCTCTGGAGGAGTCTAGCCTCAGGTGCTTGTGACATCCACACTTCAGCAGGATGCCTCTTCTCCTGGGTCATCTTAGCTGTCGCCTCCCCTCTCCGTCCATCCATTCCCGCTCCACCTCACTCAACACAGTGTCTGAGGACAGTACTGTGTTTACACAGTGAGCTGCAGCTCAAGACTTCAACTTTGCCACCAGTCTCTGGATCACTCTTGACTTGGGAGCCTCGCCCAGAATGGTGAGGTGCGGCCCTGGCCTCAGAGAAAGGCCCTGTGATTTTTGATGTGTCTTTGACCCTGTACCCATGAGCCAAGTGCTCCTTCAGCTGCTGGCCTCAGCTTCCCCGAAGAAAGGGGTTATTGTTTCCCAGAAACACCCTGTCATGCCCTAAACTTGCTTAATAATCAGAACCAGGCTTGGGGTGGCATGGGTAGAAGGACATGGTTGTTTAAACTTAAAAGAAATATTTTAAACGCACACTTGCCAAGCTAAAGAGAAAACTTCAGCTTGCTTTTGCACCAGTTTCCCCAGCCCCCAACCATCCCCATCCACCTTTATCCTTAACATAATTTTTATTGGCCACACACAGAAAACCTAAGCCAAAGCTGTCATGCAGACCGTCCTTCGGCTTCAGGCTCAACTTGCTGCACAGCACGCTGCAAAAGCCAGAGATGCTGGCCCGGAAGCTGGGGCTGTCCTTCTCTGGCTCACAGTCGACTGGCATCCCCTGGGTCTGTGTGAGGGATACGCACGCCATGCCTGGCCAGGACCAGGGTGCAGCAAGCCATCCCTGCCCTTTTGGGGGCCAGCACGCGGGTCTGGAGGGAAAATGGCAGAAAGCAGGAGTTAGGCAACGCTGCAGTCTCGCCATGCACCCCGAGGGTCACCGCTCACTCTGCCTGCTGAGCTCATCATGGAAGGAGGCGCCTTTGGGCCCAAGGCTTTTCGGCCCCTCCCTGGTAACTCGGGCTGGGCTATGTGGCTGCTTCGGCGGAGGACGCAGCAGCAGATACGATGCAAACCCAACTTAAATATAAGACCTAAAAAGTGTATGCACAGGAGGCTTTGACCCGGGAACATTGTGTGAGAACAGGTTTGGACTAACCTGATGTCCCTGCTGGAAGGAAAAAGAGGAAAAAGAGAGAGGTTGCATCATCCCAAATAAGAGACATCACGCAGCGGCCAGATGCAGCCAGCACACCAGCCAGCCTGTACTCACGGGCAGATCAGTCCGGCCTGGCCCAGAACTGTCCAGCAGAGCCAGCCCACACTGCCCGCCGCAGACACCTGAGTTCAGTGGCTATTCTCTTGGATCAACAGGTTCTCTGTTAGTGTATTATATGGCACTTCCAGCTGGTAAGCTTGGTCTATGGAACCGGCGAAGGCTGCCCAGCCCGAGTCACCGGCTTCCTATCCTGTCCGTGTTTGTTAGGAGCCTCTGCCTACTCATTCGACTCTCCAGTTAGACTGTAAGTGCATCAGGGCACAAGTTTATTGGTCACAAGTTTATTGGTCGAAAGCCCATGTTCTTCCACAGGACATGGTGCATAGGAGATGTTTAATAAATTCATATAAAGTCCACCAATGACTAATTTAGGAAATCGGACAGATTTAGTATCGCGCCATTGCTTTATGACTTGGATACGTGCTACTGACATCTCTGGGCCTCAGTTTCCCCATCTATAAAGAAGAACTAAGCATAACCCTATTGCCTTTGGGAAGAGTAATGAGGAGGTGTGTAGGGAGCTTGCTTAAGACTGTGCTAGGCTGTTACTCAGCAATAGCAGCAGACACGTCCAAACAAAGAGCATTGGAGTGTTTTCTGCGGGTCTGCTGATGTCACACAGGTCTCTCAGCGGATACCTGTAGCCACAGCTCATCCACAGAAACTGCATTGCAAGATGGAAGTGTGAGAACAGGACCAGACTCTGCTTATATTGGGTCCCTTTTGCTTCTCTTTTGATTTGGGGGCTGTCAGGCACAGGGTGTATCTGTCCAAAGGCTTCGTGCATCCGCCATTTGGGTCCAGCCACAAAGAAAAATGTCAAATCAATAAGAAAGAAGAGTGGAATAAAAGGAGTAACAGGGGCTGGGGATTTAGCTCAGTGGTTAGAGTGCTTGCCTAGCAAGTGCAAGATCCTGAGTTTGATCCCTGGCACACACACAGACACACACAGACACACACACACACACACACACACACACACACACACACAAAGGAGCAACAATGATACACCACCTGCTTGCATGCGCCTCAGGAGCAATGGGCTTGTGCAGAGACCTGGACAAGAAGGACCCTCACTCCTTCTTGGAGGGAACTTATAATCCCATGTGCTTGGAGCAGAGAGTGAGAGGGGACATTCCGGAAGTTGAGGTGGCAGAGGTGAAGTGGGTCAGTGCATAAGGCCTTGTAGCTCACAGCTCATTTAAAATACTTATTCTTTTCTTTTTCTTATAGTTGTGGAAAGCGAGGAAAAGATTTTGAGAAGATGTCTTTTGGTTCAAGTTGAAATCTAGCTCAAAGAGCAGAATCGGTGGCCAGGGCTCCTGAGAATAATTCACCATTAAGTCTCAGGTACCATGTGCCCCTGCAGCAGCCATCAAACTGTCCTGGGTGGCTTGCAAGCCACATGCTCATGAATGAGCCAAGACACCTGTGAAAGGGTAATAACACCAACAACTCTACATGGACAAAGGCTAAGCCACTGGGGGCCCCGGCTGTGAACAACTTAATAGCATCGTGGACAGCCCAGCAAGTGCAATAAAGAGCAAAAGAAAAGGTCCACAGCTGAAGTTCTTGAAACGTTATCATCCAGCTGAACCCGATGGGACTCACTCGGTAAACCCTAACAGAGTGTGGGCCTGTGTGCCCTGCATACTAGACTAAGATGGATATGTGTATTCGTGTATTTGACTCTCATAGCACCATGGGAGTTATTCACGATTATCACTCTTGCATTATAGCCAAGGTTGCAGTTTGCAAAACCAAGATTTGGACTTAAGAAACTCACCCAGAAGTCAATGACCTTGGCCACTGGGACCATTTCTTGAGCAGTGGATAGCACATCACTGCAATTTTGTGCATAAGATTAAGTGACTGGTGCAGGTCACACAGCTGCTCTGTGACAGTGCTGGGATTTGAACCCAGGGAGATAGTAGGTAGACCAGGCGCTTGATCACAGAGAATATTACGTTTATCATCAATGTCTGAAAAGTATACACAGGCACACACACATACAGGGATGAAGGAACACTTACATGAACAAAGACGTGTGCATGCACGCAGTGCATATTCAAGTCTTTATTTTTCCGTGTGCTCTCCGTGGGACCCATGGTGTTTTCCTGCCCGCTAGGGTCTGAAGCGGATCGGAGCAGTCTGGCCTACTTTGCAGGTGAACAACCCAACCAACCTGGGAATGGGAGGAAGCGATAAGCACCCACCTCTACAGTCCATGGCTTCCTCTTCCGGGTCACTGAGGTTCTCATAGCTCGGGGGGAGTTCCTACTTCTGGTTAGTGCCTGGCTGGAGGAGGCCTCCCCCACTACCACTGAGCCCCACATGGTGGTGGCAGATAAAATGGAAAGCCAGAAAGAACTAGTTTTGCCAAGGCTGCCTTCTCTGAAAGCCTTTATTGCTCACAATGTGAGCAAACATACGAAGCCATCGGCATGCTTCCCACCTAGTCAAGCTGGTCCATCCAGCATGGACTCAAGCCCCCTGAACAGGGCCAGCAAGGAAGCAGGAGCTCCCCCTGCATTTCTCAGGCCTTTGCCATGTGCTGGACCCGGGAGTGAACACTGGAGGACAGCGTCTCCATTCGTCCTCATGGCTACAGCAGAAGGGGGTTCTGTGCGACAGGACCCTGACCTGGCCTGTGGGATGAGCAGCAGCATCTTTTGCCTCTACCCACTAGATGCCAGTCGCCCCGGTTGTGATGACCAACAGTGTCCTCTGGGAGACACAACTGCCCTGATTGAGAACCGCTGGACTCCAAGCAGAGTGCCCTGGCGATTGCCGAGCACAGTGCTGGGGGGTCTTGTCTCTGATTTCACCACCGAGACAAGCTGGACCCAGGATGTTCTGCTATTCTCATCCTTTCTTTTATGCCAGCTACTTTATGAGTTCAGGAAATCCCGACCTGTCTGAGGGTATTCTCTAAAATCTAAATGATATCAGAATTTTCTCACTTAAAACGTGATGACAAAAATGAAATACGACAATGGAGATTCAATATGAAACTGCAGAGATAGCATTGGGTTTGTGCTAGGTCCCTTGCCTCGAATCAAAACTATTCTTTTG
>PVJO010017551.1:0-38889 GCA_004026905.1 Hystrix cristata | reverse complement strand
ATAAATCGATGTATATATTCAAATGCATGTGTGAATTACATATTTATAAAATCAAAATGTTACTAGTTTATCTGAAAATTTAAAGTAATACAAAACCCTCCAAAGTTAAAAATTACTATGTTTTCAAAATGTATTTAAAAGCAAAGCTCTGTGACCATGACTCTTAGTTTATGTCCTCTAAAAATACATTTCCTCTCCTACCAATCTCTCCCAAGCCCCCCTCACCTGCGTGTCCCACTCAATGTTTGTTTCCACTGAAGTCTGGGGCTGAAGCATGTGAGGTCCTTAGAGAAGTGTCTTAGCACATTTAACCTCCTGCCTGCAGGTCTGCATCTGTGTGTAACCCAAAGAAGAGCACCTGCGTAGCGATGTATTATCCGAGCAGACATGGCAAGGTTCATATACGGGCATCGTGGGAGGATGTCTCGGGACGTACTTGGCAAGCGCGAGCCCTGCCAGCTGCTGAGCAGCAGCATGTGCCCAGGGAGCGGGCAGACTGTGTCTGGAGGGTCTTTGTTACTTCTGCATGAGTTCTGCAGAGAAGAAGGCCTTTGTATGTGGTGTGGGGAGATAGGTACACTCCATAGTCCCTAAAGAGCTCCCTCAGTGCGGGAGGACAAGCAACTGCCCCAGAGCACTTGTCTGAAGCCCACCGGGGACAAGGGCAGGTGAGCTCAGCGACAGCCGGCCTAAGAGATGCACCCCGGTTCCTCCTCTCTCCTGCTGCTATCTACCTTCCTGGCCTGCACTGCCCACTGCTGCCACCCTCATCAGGCTCTCACCTCTGAGCACCGAGGGCTGTTGTCATTGACGTCCAGGACGAAGATCTCCACGGGGACGGAAGTCTGGAATTTGCCATCAGACGCCGTAATTCTGAGCAAGTACTTGGCTGTGTGCTCGCGGTCCAGGGTCTTTCTCGAGGAGATCCTCCACTCATCCCCAACTTGGGTGATGCTGAACTGGCCCAGCGGGTCTCCCTCTAAAAAGACGGGGCACAGCTTTCAGAAGCCAAGGGACAGGAACAGGCCAGCCTTTGTGTAAGAGGCGGCTGCCCGCCCGACACGTGTTTGAGGGTTGCTGAGAAAGGAAAAGATTTCTTCCCTTAACTAGGAACCCACCATTCTACAATGAGTCGGTTTTTTTGAATTACGAAGACACTTCTGACTTTTTAAAGGTCTCCTGTCAAATGAAACCATCACTGCAGGAAGCACGACTTCAAAATGTGTGGTAGACAGGGAGGGACTATGACTTTTTAAGGCCTGGAAGGCAGTGGGGAAAGTTAAAGGTTACACAGCTGCATTGTGTACAAGGCATCCCTAAAACAGACAGCCGTTCCACGCGGAAGGGCGGGTAGTGGCCAGTGACACTAAACTCTCCGAGGTTTTATTGTACAAGTAGACACAGACCACGCGGGGGTTGAGGAGGAGCCAGGTTCACTTAGAAGTCATCAAAAGTTCCACTGTTCCAAAAGTTGACTGTATATTGTCATTTATCGTTCTCTTATTCTGAGATTTTCAGACTTTGGGATTTTCAAGTGTCTGATGTTATAACACAAGTTTCCGTTTTTCTAAGAATTACTAATGGCTGGTTTGCCCTCTGTATAAGGAGTTGGGTATTTAGTTTTGCAGTATGTATCCACTGAGAAAAGCACCTTGTAGAATATGGATTTAATCACAGCCTTGACCCAAATTCAGAATAGGACCTTGGTCGAGTTTCTCCCCTGATCTGGTCTGGGCCTCAGTTTTCCCGTCTGTGAAATGAGCAAACTGTGCTGGAATCATATCTGAAGAAGGGCTGTCACTTCAACACATAGGTCCCATGACTGACTAAAAGTAATTTTCCTTCATCCCCAACTTGCCCTGGGAAGGTCACTATTCTATAAAGACAGTCACTGGGCAGCATTTTCATGGATCACACCACTTCTGGGGCCTTTTCTATCCCCTAGAAGACAGCTGACAGCAACGAGTATGGCCCTTCTATTTCACCTACCTCACCTAACGTGGTAAGAGATCCTCTTTGCAACATACTGTCTAACTCACAGGGGCCCCTCAGAGCATCCTCCGGTTACATCTCACCAGCACCCGGGGACAAGGATGACATCTGCCAGGCTATGGCTGGGGCAGCGAAGGTTCTGTGGGTTAAGTAATGCCTCCGCCCCAAATGTGCGCTGCTAAAAAGTGGCAGAGTCAAGGCTTGCGTCCACATGTTCGATCCGCCTCTCACACCCACCCCTTGCTGGGCTTTTTTCAGTGCATCCCGGTGCCTCCCACCTATGCCAGGTGTCCTTACCTGTGATGTAGCAGGTAACCTGTCTGTTCTGCTCAGAAATGTCAGCGTCCAGAGTCTTCAGAGTTGCCACGAGCTCACCAGGCTCACTGTTTTCGACCACAGACCCTCTGTAGTCTTCAGAAGCAAAGCGAGGGGCATTGTCATTTTCGTCCATAATGGAGACCTCGACCACGGCCCGAGAAGACAGCTGGATGGTTTGCCCGTGGTCATAGGCCTCCACTTGAAAACGGTGGGTCTGACGGGTCTCACAGTCAAGCTCCTTGAGGGTGGTGATCCAGCCAGTCTCACTGTCAATGGCAAAGAACTCGTGGACATTGCCACCTGGCTCCACTGATAGCCTGTAGCTCACTTGGCCGTCATTCCCGGTGTCCTGGTCATTGGCAGTCACTTGAATGACTGTAGTCCCTGCTGGCATATTCTCAGTGAGGAAAGCTTTATATGGGTCAGCCTCAAAGATTGGCCTATTATCATTGACATCTTTCACTGGAACGTCGACAGAGACTAAGACCACCAATTCTGTATCCTCATGGGGACAATGTGCTGTCACTTCAACGTGGTGCCATTTGGTAGACTCATAATCCAAAGCCTTCTTCACTTTTATGACTCCTGTGTCTTGATCCAAGTCGAAGACACCATCCCTGTTGCTCTCTGGTGTGGTGCCTTGCACTAGACTGTAGATGACTGGATCTTGAGCTGCCACTGCTTTAACAACCCCAATTTCAGACCCCACGGGAAGGTCTTCAGATGCAGGGAATGTATACAGAGGTTCAGAAAACTTGGGCAAGGAAACTTCATTAGAGACAACCTGAAGTTGTACTGGCACCTGAGAATCCCAATGAGGAGGGCCGCCATCTTGGGCCTTGACTTTGAAGCGAAGGGTCTTGTTTTCCAATCCTATCAGGCTCTCTTTCACCTTGACCACACCAGTGATCTCGTTGACATCAATGAGATCATCGGCCAGGTCCTCCAGTGGGTCTACAGAGTAGGTGACATCTGCATTCCGACCTTCATCTGCATCATAAGCCAATACCTGGATAACCGGGAAATCTTTACTGACATTTGATGGGATGGACAGAATGTATCTAGAAGCTTTGAACTGTGGGGCATTGTCATTTTCATCTGTGAGGATGATCTTTACAATGCAGAAGGCCACTTTTCCTCCTCCATCCCGAGCCATGACCTTAATAGCAATGACTCTTTCTGTTGAATTTTCCCGGTCCAGTTTTTGCAGAGTGGTGATCTGGCCACTGGGATTTATGGAGAACTTTTCACCTGCCAGCTTATTAATGATAGTATAATCTACAGTGCCATAGGGACCGCTGTCTTTATCTATGGCCAGCAGCTCAATCACTTTTGTTCCCTCCTCTGCATTCTCTGCTAATTCTGCCTCGTACACGTGCTGCTGGAATTCTGGGCTGTATTTGTTGGCATTTGTAGTGTTGATATACACAGGCACGGTTGCTTGGAAGACCCCATCTGAAGCACCCACCCTCAAACTGTAGGAAGAATCCAGTTGCTTTTTGCAAAGGTTGAACATAGAAATGATTCCTGATGATCTGTTAATGGAGAAGTGCCGATCCTGATTGCCAGAAAGAATCAGGTACTCCAGGCGGGTGGTGTCTCCGCTGTCAGGGTCAAGAGCTTGGACTTTAAGAACCAGGTGTCCACAGGTTGCTAGCTCACTGACATTGGCCTCATACTGAAGTTGTCTGAACTCGGGGGGATTGTCGTTGATGTCAGACACGTTGACAACCACAAGGGTCTCACCAGTGAGTGGAGGGTCTCCTCTGTCCACGGCCCTGACTTTCACACGGAAGTGTTGTTGAGCTTCGTAGTCCAGTTCTCGGACTGTGAACACCTCCCCTGTGCTTCCGTTGATCTGAAAGAACTTGGAAACATCTGAGCCGTCCTCCACGATCTGATAGGAGACATCACGGTTCTGCCCCGAGTCTTGGTCAGAAGCCAAGAGTTGGATCACAGGGGTCTGAGCAGGCAAACCCTCGGAGACCGAAGTGGTGTACACCAACTGGGAGAAAGTTGGAGGGTTATCGTTGACATCTTCCACCAAGACCTCCACCGTAGCTTCGGAGAATGACCCCAGAGCTGTGTCCGTGGCTCGGACTGTGAACACATGTTTGGTCTTTGACTCATAGTCCAAAGATCCTGTCACCGTGAGAACACCAGTCTTGAAGTCTGTGGTGAAGAGTGTCAGCGGCTCCTCCTCCACAATGTTGTAGATCAGCCTGAGTCCCTCTGGGCTCCGCGCCTGGGTGTGGAGAATGGGCGTATAGAGCGTGATATTCTCAGGGACTCTGACCTTGTAGTAGGGGCTCTGAAACAGTGGGTTGGATTTATTTCTCACAGTGACAAGTACTTCTGCCTCAGTCTGGAGGGACGGGGTCCCACCATCCCGAGCAATGACTTTGAGGCGGTACTTATTTAAAGTTTGATAATCCAAGGGTTTCTTGAGAGATATGTCCCCAACATAGGGGTCAATTCGGAAATATGTGTAATCTTCAGGAAATGTGTATGTGACTGTCCCGTTTGCCCCCAAGTCCTTGTCAGTGGCAGACACCTGAAAGAGGACATCCCCTGGCTCTGTGCCATCTTGAATGGTTGTGTAATAGGGCAGATGTGTAAACTCAGGGGCGTTGTCATTGAGGTCCTCAACAGAGACTCTGACCAGAGCCTGAGCCACCCGCGGGGGAGCCCGGTCATCCCTCACTTCCACCACCACCTCGTGAATGTCCTGCCGCTCTCGGTCGAATGCCACTCCTCTTGTTTGCAACACGCCTGCGGACTTGACCACACGAAACAAATCTGTGCCATTTAAGAGACAGAAGGAAAGAGTGTCATTCAGAAGATGGCCCTGGACTCCAAGAATCACCAACGCCCTTCTGTCCTGCAAATTCTCCTTCACGCTTGCCCTGTAGACATCCGGATCAAACCGCAAACTTCTGTCAAGGACTTGGGCCAGAGAGACTTTCACCAGGGCATTGTCTTGGTACAGGCCGTCAGAAGCCCTGATGGTGAGCTTCCGGGAGAGTCCCAGGAGAGCAGGATTCCGCACAGATATGCGACCGGTGACTGGGTGAATGGTGACAGCGTCATCGGCATTGCCAGTTTTGATGCTATATGCGACTTCCGAGTCGTCGTCGTGGGCCTGCACGGTGAGGAGCTCCATCCCTGGATGAACGGGTCCCACGACCGCTACTTCATATATCTGCTCTGTGAACCTGGGAGGAGAGTCGTTCACATTTCTGATGTAGATGATGACCTCGGCAGGCCTGGGGGCAAACAAGATGGGGCTCCCTTGGTCGTGGACGTAGACACTGAACTGGAAAAGGGGCCTGCTCTCATAGTCCATCTCAGATAGGATGATGAGGGTTCCCATACTAGGATCTATTTTGAAAAACTTCGAGGCCTCTGGATCCAAAATTTTATAGACCAACAAGGAATTAGCTTCCGTGTCCTTGTCCGAAGCGCGAATCACAAAGGGATTGTTGTCTTCACCCATGACCATGCTGTACAATGGTGCCGCTTCACTAATTCGGCCCACGAAGGTTGAATTTAAGAACAAGGGCGCGTTGTCGTTCTCGTCAGTGATGTAAACAAGCACCACGATGTCAGTGAATGCTCCCGCCATGTTGCTGCCTCGAATTTTCAGCTGGTAAGACGGAATCTTCTCGTGGTCTAAGTTCTTCTGGGTGGAAATGAGGCCGGAATATGAGTTCAGAGAGAATACACCATCCTTGTTTCCCTCCCTCAGCTCATAGGTAACTTCAGAGGGGCTCGTTGCAGAGACGAAGAGGATCGGGGAGCCAATAGGAATCGACTCGGGGACCTCCACGAAGTACTCAGTGCTGGAAAAGATGGGGGCGCTGCTGTCTGAGGGAGCGACGTGAACGATCACTGTGGCCAGGTCGTGCCTCCTCGGGGAGCCTTGGTCTTCTGCCTTCACTAGTAAAGTGTGCTGGATGTGGCTTGCCTGACGGAGCTTCTGGGCTACGGTGATGATGCCGTGTAGGGCGCTGATGTTGAATAAATCCTCACTGTTCCCTGCAACACAAGACAAGACGAACTGAAATTTGTCGCGCTTCCAAGAGGAACCAACTAGGCTTTCTAGACCAATGAAGAGGCTGTCACAAAACTAGGGCAGGGCAAAGTCTGCATTCTATGACACCATAGATTTAGTTCAATACGGCGTAGGGGTAGATATCCATTTCATACAATTCTTAATACAGAGCACATAGTAGGTGCTTCATAAATAGCAATTTCAGTTGATACTAACTCTTGGAGATGCAATGTAAGCTATAAACCAAAATTGTAATAGGCCTTTGGAGCCACTAAAGGAGACCTATACTTTGTAGGAAAAGCATATGCCACCCGACTTCCAGTGGTTACTTTTATAGGAAAAGTTTTGGTATGCTTCAGCTACCTTAGAGAGCATTTGAGCCACCTTTTCCATAGTTTTGGTTTTTTGGATATATACTTAAAAGATAGAACTATAAATATGGAGCAATAAACTGTCAGCACTGATGAGGATTTTTCAAACTACCTTGTCTACTTCCTCTGTGGTCTCTGGTGGGAAAGTCTCTGCTGGTTTTAGGGGTCGGCTGTGGAGGACCGGGTAGAACACCCAGATCTCGACACTTCTACACCAGCACCTTTCTTCCACACCTCTCTTTGCTTTCCTTCCTTCTCTTTCTTTCCAATCCTGGGGACTGGGCCCAGGGCCTTCACAGTGACACCCTCAACCCATTTTACTTTCCATTCTGAGACAGGGTCTTCCGAAGGCTGGGCGCGAACTCGTGGTCTTCCCATCTCAGCTTCCCAGGGGGCTGGGATTCTAGCTACGTGCCCTTACACTCAGCTCACACCTGTATTTTTTAAACTCAAGGCATTCTCATATCACCTGAATAATTATTTACTATCCAGCTGCTGCCTTTATGATTGTATAATATTATTTACCGGATACTTCCCTTTTAATTGATTTACTCTTAAAATTTTATGAATTTTTTAAAAAGACAACTTTATACTGCTACTTCCAAAAAATTATCACATACCATAAATCAGAAGCTACCATAGGAACAAATCAATGAAAAAAATCCAGACACAATCTGAAGTGTGCGAGCCCGAGACTACCCTCTTTCTCTGATGGAAACAGAGACTAACAAGTGCCAGAGAAGACTAAAGAGATTCTGTTATTTGGTGGCTGAGGCTTTGTCTTTGATCTTCTCAGGAAACCTGACTGAGAATCAAAAAGCAAGTACCTTCTCCAGGCCGCTGCCTATTCAACACCATGACCGAGACACACCCAGGTCCCTTTGCCCAGCACCGATGTTCGGGTCCTACACTGAGGGAGACATTTCTCATTCCCTTTACCACATGGTGCAGTTATTTTGTGATTTCTGTAGCAAAGCAGACAGCTGAGCTTCGTTATAAAACTTTCAACCTGACTCTTCCACTTGGTTTGTTTTAGAGGAGTGAACCCAAGGCCTTCCCACTGAGCTATATTCCGGCCTTTTTTGTTATTTTTAGACAGGGTCTTGCTAAATTGCCCGGGCTGGGCTCAAATTTTTGATCCTCCTATCTCAACCTCCCAGAGCGGTGGGATTACAGGCGTGTGCCACCACACCCAGCTATGATTCTTCCACCCTTGAAGCCTTCTCATCTGATTGGTTCGGTGGCCAGTGACACAGATGTCAACTCTGTCAAAGAGCGCAGTTCCCATGAGTAAACAGCAAATTCAGAGCGGTTCCACGAGAAAGAGCTACACTAACTACCTAAATATAATTCTAATTCTGACTTCTTTCTTATACTGCTGAGTGGAAAAAAAAAAAACGGGCACAAAAATTGTATGTCCACTAGAACCTCAATATCACACAAAGATGCCGGGAAAGATGAGAGGGAAATATATGAAACAGCTATTGGTGGATGATGACAATTATGGTGATATGTTATGTATGTCATTACATTTCCGTATAATCTCATGCTTTCAAACACGAGCATGAGTTGCTTCTATAACCAGAAAAATATTTTGAAACACATCTTATCTATAAAGTAATGCTATTATCTCCTTAATGGGTGTTCTCACTGAGATAATGAAATAAAAGAGCTGATTTTATTTCATAAATCATAAAACATAAAAGGTTAATGCATTATAATTTGTGTTACTCTTCTTCAGGGATGCATAGACTTTTGTTATATGGTAACCATTTCTTCCAAAAAGACAATGTAAAAAGCTCTGATTTCTTGAAGATGCTCTTAGAGGGGAATGAGCAAGACATATTCATCTTTGTCCTTCCAAAGCATCTAATTTTAATAGTTGATAATGTGCAATTAATATCACTTAATAATTACCTTTTTTTAAAAAATTTCTTTCATTTTTCTGTTTTGTTTTGTTTTTTTCAGTGCCAGGGATTGAACTTAGGGGCTTGTGCTTGCTGGGCAAATGCTCTAACCACGGAGCTAAATCCCCAACTTTTCTGGTTTTTTTTGAGAAAGGGTCTCACTGTGTAGTTCAGGCTAGCCTTGAACTCTCTGTATAGCTCAGGCTGGCCTCAACTTGAAGTGATCCTCTTGCCTCAGCCTCCCAAGCACTGGGATTACAGATATGTAATATGTACCACCATGCCCATGCCTATTTAATAATGATTATCTTTAATCTATGAGAGTAATTGTGCATCAACTATTAAAACTATCAATAACCCACTAGATATTATCATTTGGTTACATTAACTACTTAGCGTTAATATTTATCAATGATATTAATAGCTCTGGCATGTACATATTTTATAACATGCATTTACATACATTTTTTCTTTGAATTTTTACAACAAAACTTTCTAGAAAAGGTGATATTATTCCCATGTTTGAGATGAAGAAAACCATGTAACAGGTACTAAGTCATTAATGCGGCTTTAGCAGGAAATACAGGCTACTCCTAACACCATGCCACCCTCCTAATACTTTTTTGCCATCCCTTCTAGTGGATATGCATGAAGTTATACCATTTTAAAATGCTATTTGGGCTTCATAAGCATCTTCAGCATGCATGGCCATTGGTGGTTGATATCATATATATGTAAATTCTCCTGTGACCTGAATAGTCCTTTTGTTACTGTTATTATCACCTTTGGAAGTGTGTTGATTCAGGTCATTATGGTCTCAGGGAAACCTCCAGCACTGCTATTTGCCGAAGCTGAGAGCCTGGTACTTGGTTCATCCCCAGAGCCACATCTCTGGAGCTTTCCTTTATCCCAAAGTTTGCGAGCGCACGGCCAGGCCTCTCACCTTCCAGGAGGGAGTAGCGGACCTCAGCATTGGCTCCCCGGTCGTCGTCCACCGCTCGGACCTGCAGCAGCTCTGTGCCAGGGGCCACCGTGTCGGGAACTCTGGCCTCATAATGGAGCCGGGTGAAGCGCGGTGGGTGGAGGTTTTTGTCCTCCACGTGAATGGTCACCCACACGAAGTTCCTCTTGACGGGCATCTCCTGGTCTCGGACCTGCAGCCCGAGGGGTAAAGAGGGAGCAGCAAATGGAAAAGGAGGCGGCAGGATTAGATGAAGGTCAATGAAACTGAATGCCAACAAAACTACACCCACTTGTAACTCTGTGTATTCCTTTAAATCTGGCTCCATGGTTTATGGTCTTTTTATAAATAAACTTACCAGTAAGTGAATATTAGGCTTAGATGTTGAAATGGCTGACCCTACTCTGGAAGAAAAGCATTATCATGGTTGGGATCCAATATATCCCCCAAAAGTCGTGTTATGTTGAAGGCTCGATGCTGAGGGTCTCTGGGAAGTGACCAGATCACAAGGGCTCTACCTCCATCAGCGGGCTGATCCACTGAAGGGATTACACTTTGGCGGCACTACTGGGAAGTGACGGAAACAAGAGGGGGGGCCTAGTTGGAAAGAGTGGACCAGGAGGGTGAGGCCTCGGGAACGATATGTTGCCTTGGTCCTTTACTCTTTGGCTTTTCCCTTCCTCTCTCTGCTTTCTGGTCACCATGAGGTGAGTAGATTCCTCCCATTACTCCATTCCGCCATGACATGTCTGCCTTTCCATGTCTTGCAGACCATGAAACGAAACTTCTGAAACTAAGAGCCAAAATAAACCTTTTCCCTCTTTAAATTGATTTCTGTCAGGTATTTTGTCACAGTGATAGAAAGCTAACAATGGGCGGAAAAGTAGTATTCTCTAGATGAGGTCTCAGAGAATATTAGTCCTTCAAGATGTTAACATGTTATGCAAGAAAAGAATTCTGTGGTTAACTAAATTTGGGGATCACTCAATTCAATGAAGTTAAACAGTTTTCTTTACAGCAGAACTTCTCAGGGCCTGATGTGGGCAGAGGATGGTCAGTTAGCTTATGAGAACCCTGACCTGAGACAGGACAACAGACCCTAATTCCAGTTTCGTCAAAATGACTACATCGGGCAAATCTCTTCCTCTGTGGGCCTGTGTATAGCATTAGAGAAATGGGTGGGGTCAGGGCCAGAACAACTGAGGTACACAGGGTGGAAAATTTCAACTGGCTTTCACTGTCAAGGTCATAAAATGCAGGACATGATCCAGAGAGTGGGCCCTCCTTAAATTTTGTATCCCACATGCCTGACCGTAGTGCTTGCCCTGGGAGGGAGGGTCTCCATCCCTTCTCACCCTGACACCGTGAATCCACAGTGTAGTCATGAAGGCATGCAGCAGGTTCTGCTGGGAGATGTCTGGGGGGAGTCTGGAGAAAGCCAGAGTTCACAGAATCTCCCTGCCGGTCATCCCATCTACCTGCGCTCAAGGCATCCTCTCTCTGGCCTATTGTGAAGTACCACCACTCTGACCCATGCCTGGCATTCTGGGCATTGACAGCTTCCGCTTGTGTCTGCCCCACACCCTGCATGCAAGCCCCCGCTTCCCCACTCTCCCAGATTGCTCACCATGACTGTCAGTGTGTGCCAGGAGGGCCCTGAGCCCAGGCCCAACTTCCCCACAGTCACCAGGACACCAGTGCTTGGGTCCAGCTGGAAGAGGCTGGCGCTTCCCAGGTCCTGGCTGCCCTGGATGGTATAGATGAGGCCCTTGCCCCTGTCTTCATCTGTGGCCTGGACTTGAAGGAGCTCGACCCCAGGCAGGGTGTCCTGGGGGACTCTGACCTCATAAAGAGGCTCCAGAAACTGAGGCCGGTGATGGTTAACGTTGGCGATCAGGAAGATGTGGACCTAGGGAGGGCGGAGAGAGGGGTAGGCGTAGGCTGCCTGGGGACGGGGGCTTTGTCTGTCCAGATCCTCCGAGGCCATCCGTGCCCGGCACAGTGCCTGGCACCCAGCAATGACTCTCGCTGCACACATATTTGCTGAAGGAATTACAGGATCTCAAAGGCACAAGGCTTTTCGACACCATGCCTTCTAGTGGTTTTCAAAATGAAACACTTTGTTAATGAGTTTTTCTTTCAAATGAAATGTTATGTCAAAACCCAGTATAGAAAACAGATAAAACTCTAGCTGAAGACAGAGTAGAAATCTAGCGGCTCAAGACCCGACCAGCATGTCATACCCATGGCGGCCCCTGTGGCACTGTATATATAGTTAACATGCTCGTTTACACTAGTCCTCTTACTCTACAAGGATCCAGAGTGGGAACAAAAACACCCTCCTGATCACAGAGGTAGAGCCTGTACGGGCGCCTTGAAGGCTGCTTCCACATTCAGTATTCTCTGGGGTACACACATCCTCAGAAAGTCTCACGGCCTCATCTGAGGAGGGCGGGGGGGGGGCTCCTGTGTCTTTTCAACGCGGGGGCTGCTGACGGAGGCCGCTCACCTGGGTGGCGATGGTGTGGAACCCGTCCGTCACCTCCACGGTCAAGTTATAGCTGGACCCGGTCCTCGTGTCGAGGGGCCTGGCAATGACAATGCTGCCTGTGGTCTTCTCAATGTCGAAGTCCATGTCCTTGTCCCCACCTGTCGTGGGAAAAAGAACACGTGACCTCAGTGACTCGGGCGGCAGAAGCGGCAGATTTACAGCGTGTGGTAGATGCCGACTTGGACTGAAGGGACTGCGGGCACTCAAGGAGACTCTGAGGCCGTCTGGACACTGTGCTGTCTGGGGGCAGGCTGACTGCGCGGTGGAGTTTATCCTGCCTCCGGGGTTGAGACGTGCGGGAGCAACGTGGCTCTCCACAACTTCACATCAAGCTGCACCAACCGCCTGCAACGGCCCGGGCCTGACACAGGCGAAGACGACAGTAACTCTGCTCCGTAAGAAGAAAGTGATCAATAAACAACGAGAATCCAAGCGCAGAGCAGTACGACGCTATTCACGTGTCTTCTGACTAGAATTCTCTTTAGTGGCATGGAAATATGTTATATGTAAAACATACAGCCAGGCATGGTGGGCCACGCCTGTAATCCCGGCACTCCGGGGGACTGAGGCAGAAAAATCAAAAGCTGAAGCCCAAACCGGGCAACTTGGTGACTTGGTGAGTTCTGGTCTCAAAATAGAAGATGAAAAAGGGCCGGGGAAGGCCCTGAGTTTACTCCCCAGTACCACAAAAAAGAAAAGAAAAGAGTTCTATATATTTTATACGTTTTATGTTAAACATAATATACAAATTGGAAAACAATATTTTAACATAACCCTACATGTATGTGTATTATAAACATATACTCTGTGTATGTGTATATTTTTTATATATTATACGATATATAAATTTTGTAAATTATATACTAAATATTTATAAATTATATACACATATTTATAAAATGTGTAAATAGACATTATATAGTATATTATATATACTACATATCATATATTTTAAATATTTTAATATAACCCTGTGTGTGTGTGCATATGTGTAAAGAAACACATCAAAATTATAACAACAGATTATCTTCTGGGGGCTGGACTTTAGGTAATTTTTCTTTTCTTCTCTGAATTCATTTGTATTTTATAAATGTTCTCTAGGGTTCCCGCATTAACTATATATGGAAGAAAAAAATCAAACAATTAAAAGAGCAGAGAATCAGAATGGGACGCACGGCCAGGACCCTGGGCCAAGGGCACATCCAACCCGAACCCTGAGCCCAGCTGGAAAACTGTAGTGGGAGTCCACGGTTCACAGGGATGCTGAAACTCTTAGAGATTTTTACTTTAAAATCCCTGGTTAGGTGTCAGAGAGTCTATAAAAGCTCCAAATCTGTATGAGTTTACATTTGCGGTGTGCTCACGCGTGTACAACGTTCGTAGAAGTGGACTCAAGCACTCGTGCGATTCCCCAAGGGCTCCGCGCCCCTCGGATGTTCTTTACAAATGCAGACATGAGACAGATAGTACTGTCAGGGGAGGCCGTCGGAGCCTGCACCCGAGTGTCTCTCAGAACGAGATGGACGTGGGGCTAGCGCAGTGGTGGTAAATCTGTGACACACGTGCCGCAGCGGGCTGTTTCTTATCACTGAAAGTTCTGAAAGGTTGGGTGGGCTAGAGCGTGCAGCTTAGTGATGAAGTGTATAGCTAAACATGTGGGGAGCTCCTGGGTTCAGTCTTCAGCAAGCCCCCCGCAAAAAAGAATAAGAATTGGTACTGTGCCCAGTCGTTAGGGTGGAACCTGGGACCTGCACACTGAGCACACCCCCAACATAAAGTTGCTCTCAGGCTCGAGACAAACAAGGTCAGTGTGTACTCTACACCGACTTTGTGTAGAGTACACACAAAGCTTTCTCCTCTGGGTCTTCCTGGACCATTCATCTCAGGACTCCCAGGCATTTGAAGCGACTGAGGCACGCCCAGCTCTGAGTGGGGCTACCAGTGAGGTCACATCTGCAATGCAAGGTGGGCTTAGCAGAAGTATCATGCGTCCTCCCTCAGACCTGGAGAACCAGGGAAGGGGTGATTATCATCCAGAGTCAAAAGGGGGGCTACCAAGGAGCATGATCTCGAGAGGGGCCAGAAAGGCTGTTCTGCGAGGACCAGGGCTGATCTGTAAAGCCGGGAGGTCCTCTTTGGGCCTCACCTGTGATACGGAACCAGAAGAGGCCAGGCCGGCCCTCGACACTGATGACGCCCACCATGTGGTTCACAGGGTCCGTCTCCATGACCGTAAAGCTGTAGTGGGTCTCATCAAAGGCCAGTGGTACGGAGGATGGCCGGGGCTGCGGGATCCATTCGATGTGTAGCCGGACGCTGGTTGAGAGTGGCGGCTGCCCACTGTCTGTTGCCTTGATCTAAAAAGGGATCAACACCAGAACTGAGCCATCCCTGCGCCAGTCTCTTGTCCACTCATTTGTCCATTCATCACCCATTTGAGGGCTTGCTGCACAGGCGCCCTGCTAGATACAGCCGGTACAGAAGGGAGCAAAACATAGACCCTGTGCTTCAAAACCTCCCGCTGAGTGAAAAACAATAAAAGCCACTACTAACTGAAGGTTACTGAGTGCTAGTTCCCAAGATGGTCTTTACACAATGAGATGTGATCAAAAAATACAGTGAATGTATATATATTTTAAAAAATTATTACGGTTAAAGATATATGGCCATTAACCCCTCTCAAAATAGTCTTCTTGCTTTGAACACACTTATCCATCATTCTTGCCATTTTCTGGAACAGTTTGGAAAGTCTTTTTTTTTTTTTTTTTTTTTTTTTGGGCACTGGGGATTGAACTCAGGGCCTTGTGCTTGCAAGGCAAGTACTCTAACCACTGAGCTAAATCCCCAGCTGGAAAGACTTTTGCGAATATCTTTAGTCTGCACTGTCACAGCTGCTTCCATGTCCTGAATCAATCCAAAATATTTACTTTCCATGGTTATTCTCACATTAGAGAAGAGCAAGAAGTAGCACAGATCCAGTGAATAAGGTGGACGAGGACACGGCAGTGTTTTTAACAGCTTGCCTTTCCGTTGGACGGCAGTTGTATTTGTGATTGCAACTTGTAAAGACACTCACAAGACAGGACTGCCAGAATTGCTTCAGAAAATCACAAGAATAATGGGATAAGTGTACTTGAAAAAAGAGAGAGTATTTTGAGAGTAATTAAATGACAAGTGTCTTTGTCTGTAATTTTCCTACATTCACCTCAAACATATGTCCTTTACAACAACCATAAACATAATAAGCTAGAATTTATTGAGTTCTCACTATTATCTGGCTTGCTTCTAGAGCTTTGTGTGTAAGAAAAATGTTCTTATCCCCAGTACACAACAGAAATTACAACAAAGACTCAAAAGCGTTAAACCATTTGTCTAAGGTCACATAGGTGTAAAATGGCAAGTCTTGGGTCAAAACCTAGGCATACCTTGATGCCAAAGCCTTTGTTACTTTCATGAAATTCTTATCTATAAAAACAGAGAAGAGTCAGGCATGGGGGTGCATGCCAGCACTCTGGGAGGCCGAGGCAGGAAGATGGAAAGTTTGAGCCCAGCCCAGGCAACTTAACAACTTAGCTTGTCTCAAAATAAAAAAAATTTTTTTTAAAAAGGGCTGGGGACACAGCCAGGTGTGAAGGCTCTCGGGTTCAATTTGCAGCACCACCACCGCCACCACCACCACCAAAACCAAACAAATAAAACAGAGAGGATTTCCCAGGCCCTTACTGCCCTCAAAGAGAAACACTTAGAATCTGATCCTCCCAGGCAAGACTCCCAGTTCTTCGGGAGAAAGCCAAGAAGAAGACGCCACTCCCACTGGGCTGCCGGCTGGCTGTCTCCTCCTCCTGCACCTTTAAAGGACGTTTCCAGTCAGGCGCGCCCCTCCCTGGCCTCCGTCCATCAGCTCACCGTTAGGATGTTGTACTCTCCAGCCGTGAAGGTGCTGCTGGAAGACACCACCCCTGTGACCGGATCGATACTGAAGCCTTCCTCATCACTCTCCTCAATACTGTACGTGATGCTGCCGTTCAGACCATCGTCTGGATCTGAAGCCACCAGCCTGTACACAGCCCCAGGGGACCCTGGGCTCAGCCTCTCCGGAAGGCGGACATTGAAGAGCTTGTGGGAGAATATAGGTGCGTTGTCATTGACATCCAAGACGCACACCACCACCCTGGAGGTGGACTTCAGGGACGGCTCCCCGTTGTCCAGCACAGTCACCTGGGGACAGAACTGAGCATGAGCACCTGAGGTGGCAAATGCAAAGCAGCACTTACGCATCCTCACCCACCACGCCCGGCCACTACTTCCGCCAGCGTGCAAACGTGAGTCCATTTGTTCTTTGCTACACGCCATTAGATTTATTAACATAATCTCACCTACTTGGATCTCAGCTCTCCAGTAATCTCCACCGCAGGGAAGTCAACAAGAATAGAGGAAAAAACCAGAGAGAACTGGAAGAAGCCAAAGTCGGAGTCTCTAGACCAAAAGCTGACTGATTCTCTCTCAGGGAAGGCTCAGGGCCGCTTCTCACAGACTGTTTACTTTTTATTTGCTTGCAATTCCCAGAAGCTTTGTTCTCTGCTTCCCTTAAACTACTCAAGGTTAGAAAGTTTAGAAAGTATTTACACAGAGAAGGGTGAAACTTTTTAGCTGGCCCTTAGCCGAGGCTGAAAATGAAATCCACAGTGAGGGAAAAGGCCCCGAGGAAATTTCAGAACCAGAAGTCATTCTGTGCAGGGACAAACTGTCTCCTGCATCAGTAGCCCCAAGGGCATGGTAGGCGTTGGGGTGTTTCTGCTCAACACTGTTCAGACTTTTACAGATATTTTAGTGTTTAAAAGTAAACGTCTGTCACTGATCTTTGGACAATGCTTCAGTCACTATGAGCCTTAGCAGGCTATTTACTTGTTGCTTACTACTAATACCCATTCCTTCTGGGCAAAGAGAAGGCTGAGGAATACATGTCCCTCCCGCCTGACGCCTTTAAGACTGAACTAGACGCCTGCTCATCAGCTTGGAGCAGCTCGGGAGGAGAAGAGCTAGACTTCCCACCCGGCATCCTTCTGTCCTGATTTTAATGCCCTCTACGTTATGGACTGAAGCATCTCATTGGAACGGGCACCACTGCTGCCTATGTGACCTTGAAGAGACACTAGAAAGAACACAGGCCTAGAAGACAAAGGCTCGGATCCCGGCTCTGCTACTAACCTAGTGCTTAACCTTCAGCAGTTCTCAGGAGAGGGACTGGCACGCAGACCGGACAAACACAAAGCTCATGTATTCTACCCCACATTCCTGCACTCAGGTCGGGCACCGCCAGTCAGTGAGTGCTTCCTGCCCAGCCCGGATACCATTTCAGATTCTTTCCCTTCTCAGTGTCGAAGAGCCTGCAAAGACCTGGCAATCTTCACCACCAGCCACAGCAAGGCTGAGCTCAGGTTTGTCCTCTGAGCCCAGTTCTCTGCTCAGCCCCAGGGCTGAGGGTGTGTGTGTAGCCCCAAGGCTGCCTCTGCTCCCTCCGTAAACCTCTGCAGAGCCGAAGGAAGCTTTCCGGTGAATGCGGCCACCAAATTCCCCACCTTCCTCACCTCTAGGATATGCTCATCCTTGCTCTCTCGGTCCAGCTGGCGGGCCGTGGAAAGGAGACCTGGGGAAGAGATGGTACAAGAGAGACATGAACAAAGGACTCCAGGGGCCACTTCACTGAGGTGAGTTCAGGATGACACTCAACCCCAAGGTGAGAAATCCTCTGTTCCTTGGGGAATAAGAATGTTAAGGAGAGTGGAACTCTGGGGAGAAGGGAGGGAGAGTGGAGATTGGGAGAGGACAACAGAGACAATGTGTTAGCTGGAATTCCCACCTACACCAGCTTTCACCATTAGGCAGGGGTGTGGCTCAAAAACTCAGCAACCAGCAGCATCAAAGACCTGCCCAGAGAAACTCTGGCCCAATCAAATGCTTGCCCAGTCCGAATCCCACCCAATCAGATGCCTGCCCAATCAGATGCCTGCCCAATCAGATGTCTGTCCAATCAGATGCCTGCTCAATCAGATGCCTGTCCAATCAGATGCCTGCCCAGTGACATGTTCTCAGCTGGAAACAACAATTATAACTGCAGGTGTGTGAGGATATCAGCAGTGCTAGGGTGCGATCTGAGTCCTTGTCACTGAAATCCAAGGAGCGTGTCTGCACTTGGATATCCACCATTCATTCTTTCTTTTAATGAAAAGACTGAGGGGAAACCACATCACTCCGAATTTCACATCACTCCTTCGTGATCTCACGAGGCTGACTCACTCCACATCCGGGGTAAAGTGTGTAGCCTAAGACCTGCCATCTGCGTGGGTTAACCACATCCCTCCTGACTGGCGCTACTGCGCAGTTGGTTTCCTGAGAATCTATTCCGGGACCTCTGTGAAAAGCCGGAGAAAAGAATCTCTTTTGCTGCTGGGTATGCTGAGAAGGTAGGGTGACACCCGAGAGCAGGACGCCTGAGGAAACCACCGACTCACGGAAAAGGGGCAGGGGCAGAGCTGACATCGCTGACATCACTTCGCGGGAACGCGGGCTGAGGCTGCGCGCGCCACCTCACACATCCACGCTTCTCAGCAAGGAGAGACAGCAGCGTCTTGTGTGACCTCAGCCAGCGCGGACTGGGCTTCTGTCTTTTCCATCAGAAGACGTCCTGGCAACGGAGTCAATTCTGAGACTTCAGCCGTTGGGTGGGGAGGGTGAGGGCTCATAGTGGGGATGGACAACCAGTCAGGGTCTTTGGAACTGCAAGGTCTCCCCTCCAACAAGGGGCTGCTGCCCGCTCTGGCCCTCCCTTCCTTTCTGTGGCATTGCGAACCCTCGGATCCAGCCCTGGCTTCCTGCTAGGGTCCCCACTCGTGCCCTCCACGCCTCGCCTTGCCTCAAGGAAGCGTTGCCTGTTTCTCCTCCTCAAACTTCCTCTCTAAGTTCAATTGGGTGAACCTCAGGTCCTCTGGCTCAAGCTCTGAACTTATCATTCCACTTTGAGTAATTTATTCTAAAGAGATACAGGCAGAAATCTGCGATGATGTGAGCACGAAGATGTTCAGCACAATCATGCTTTTCAAAGTAAACAATCAAGGGGCTGGGGATTTAGCTCAGTGATTAGAGTGCTTGCCTTGCAAGCACAAGGCCCTGAGTACAATCCCCGGCACCAAAAAAAAAAAAAAAAAAAAGGTAAACAATCAAGTATGAACCATAGAAAGAGGTACATGAATCATATGTAAAAAGAAAGAGTACGCAGCTATATCAAATATACTTTCTGCAGAAGCGAGAGTGCTGTGTGCAACACACGGAGTGAAAAAGACAGCTTGTCTGGAGGTATAACTGAGGCCAGAATCTGAGACCTTCATTCTAGAGAAATCACAATGGTAGATTCTGGCTGTTACTGTTATCATTGTTCACCTTGTTCTTAGTACCAGCTGTCCTGCGACCAGCAAGAAGTGGGCTCCTCTCAGATATCTGTAAATGCACTTGATGATCTGCAAAGTGAGTCTGAATTTGCTGAGCCACGGGGGCTCTCGACCATGGCAACAGGGAAGAGAAGGTGCCCATTCTCTGCAAGAGTAGAGAATGTGAAGTCGAGGTCGTTGGGAACTCAGAATGTCATCCTAAGCCCTCAGCCTGAGAGGTCGCAGCTGGGCGTGAAGGCTCCTTTAAATGAGAACAGAGTGATGCGTAAGGGTCAGTGGGCCGTCTAGAAACCTCTGGCAAGCTCACTGAGCTAGTTTAGGTGATAAAATGATGGAGATAAAGGAAGTAAACGTGGAAATGGAAGCTCAGTGGAGAGACCAGAGGCTGTGTGGGGAAAGGGGCTCCATATAAGGGGAGGAGCTCCCAGAGAGGGAAATGACAGTGTGGTATGGACCGGGACCTCTTTGAGGAATACACCATTGCCTTGTGTGGCAGAGCACATGGCATCCGGGTGCCCCCCACCAGCTGAAGGGAGGAAACGGGAAGGATCGGAGAAGGCTCCTGACGGCCCTGCACTGGGCACCCTTCCAGTCGGAGGTGGAAGACCCGTGGGAATGAGAGATGCCTCCTTGGGGTCTGGTGGTACCCCATCCTAGGTCACCCCCTTAGCTCATCCCCCAAGCTGAAGGGCCAGAGGAAGAAGGGTTTGTACCCACGCCTTAACTCTCTACTCCTCTCTCTCTCCTCTCCCTTTTCTCTCTTTGTACACCTCTCTGTATTTCCTCTGTGTATATCTCTCGCCACCCCCTCTTCTTTTTAACACTTCCTCTCTCCCTTCTTCTGTGCCTGAATCTCAGTCTCTTGCCCTTCTTCCCTTTCCCTACCTCACCCCCCTTGCTCCCCCTACACCTAAGGGCCTGTGTTTCTCGGATCACTGCCTTGTGGCCCCGTTATCACCTTAGCTCCCTCTCTGACATCAGGGTCCTCATTCCCAGGGACTGCCTCCGTCACCTGGGGATATGGCAGAGACTCACCCGAGACTCAGGGTGCATCCACTAAAGAGGTGCATCAGAAGTCCCTCTCGCCTCTGCTGGCATGAGGCGGCATCAGTTGGTTTAGCTGTTATCATTTTTCTCCGCCAAACACATTTCCCCATCACCCTACCTCGGGCCCATCTTTGAGCCTTTCCTCCTTCTCCTCCCTCATCCGAATGTTTTTCAGTAGCTGTTGATTCCATCTCAGAGAGATTCTTGTTCCTTCTACTCCATTCACCTTGACCCATCACAGTTCGGGTCTTGCCCAACTACCTTCTCCTCTTCAACTCCCACCTCCTTCAGCAATGGGGAGCCAGCGCTCACTGAGTTCATACGTGCCCAGACTCTCTTCTAAGCTCCTCCTATATCCCTACATATTAGCTCAGTTAAGCCTCACAGCAGTCCAGGAGGAAGCTATTGTCATCTCCATCTTCCTGGTGAGAAAATACAGGTATAGAGCAGTGCTGATTTTAATGTGTCCCCCCAAAAGTCGTATGTTGGAAACTCAATCCTTGGATTCACATCCTAATCTTCTTTCCAAGTGGAACCTTTGGGAGATATTAGGGTTAGACAAAGTTATGTCTGCATGCTGGCATCAGTGGCTTTATAAAGAGGAAGAGAGACCTGAGCTGGCACCTTGCTCCGGCTCAGCACGCGCTCGCCTCTGCCACGTTACGATGCACGGGTCCCCGTCAGACACCAGCACCGTGCTCGTGGACTTCCCAGCCTCCAGAACTGTCTGTGAGCCAAGTGGACCTTACTTGTCAAAGTTACCCAGCGTGCGCTGTTCAGTTACAGCAACACGACATAGACTAAGACATGTTCTGAAGTAACTTGCCCAAGAGTTCTCCATTTGCAAGTTGTGGAATGAGAAACACGTCACAGAAGACTGACCCGCTTGCTTTATCCTCAGCAAGGCCCTCGTCTGCCTCCCTCCTGCCTGCTGCTCATGACGTGTCCCCTCCTGGCAGACGCTCCCCAGCCTTCAGCTCCACATCACAGCCCCGTTCCCAGAAGGCCCTGCAGATCCTCCCGTGGGACAGCTTTCTCCTCTCAGCAGCCACTGCACCACATCCATACACGCTTTACTGTGCTATGTTCTTTGCACCAGTTCTATGATATTTATATCCAAATAGTCATGCTTCCAATAGACTGAATTCTCTTAAGACCAAAATCATGGTTTATTTCTTTGATCTCTCTCCCACAGATGTTTAAAGGCCCTGTAAGAGCAGACACCTTTAAACATCTGCTAAGTACACTAAGCAAATCTATCTTGAGCCTAACAGATTGTGAACGATGCTAAGAGATTCATTCATCTAGCTAACAATCATTTCTTGAGCGCCTACTGAGTCCGAGGTACTGAAGAAAATTCTGGGGCAAAAACAGTCAAGGTTTCTCTTCTGGGGAACCTTTGAAGTCTAGGAGATGTGGATAATTAAAGGAATAATTACACAATAAATACGATGGGCTATATTATAAGGGCTACAGAAGGAGGAGGGACGCCAGCTGGGCTGAGTGTGAAGGAAGGGCAGAAGCTAAGCAGACCACAGGAGAGGAGAAAAGCCTCTTGGGCGGGGGGGGACGCGGTGGTCAAAGCCCTGCGTTGCAAGCAGCCACGTGGCTGGCACCCAGAAGGGCAGCGTGACAGGAACAAGGTAGAGCCAGAGAGGCCAGCAGCCACGAGTTGAGGGACATGGCAAGCTGTGACTTTATCTGAAGGGCACAAAGAAACCATCCAAACCACCCCAGCAGGGAAGCGGGACAGACAGCACAATGGCAGAGATGAGGAAGGAGGGCTGGGGCTCATGGCTGAAGGGCTCTTTTTTAAAAAGCTCGCACTAATAAAAATCTCTTCCCCTCAACTGCAGGAAATTTAAGAACATCTCTGCCTTCTAGGGCATTTTGCCAGACTTGCTGTCAGGGAACTGTTGATAGTAAACAGAACAGGGATTTGGGAGAAGGTGAGAAGTTAATGCCCTAGGTGAGAGGTATCATAGCGTCTGAAGAGGGAGGGACAGGGCAGCCCCAGGTAGAGAACCAGTTTAGGCCTGTTTTACAGAGGAAAAGCATCCTCCAGGACTAATCCGTACCGAGGTCAAAGGTTAAGAGGAAGGATCCCCACAAACGTCACAGAAGCAGATACACACTGTATCCTCACCGCTGCCTGACCCAGGTCTCCCAGGCTTATGGCCCCTCCCAACCCTCATCTGTTTTGAGGACCAGTGAGAGGCCCACTCAGTATTCTCCCTTTCCCCATCCTCTTGTCTTGCCAGGATTCTGTCCTTCTGGGACAAGAGTAAAGGATGGAATAACATGTTGGGTTCCGAGGGGAAGATATCGGCCTTCTATATGATAAGACGACAGTTTATCCCCCATGAGGAAGGTGTGATGTGACCTTAGAGAACTGTCTGCCACACTGGGAAGTGGCTTTCAAACTCCAGTGCCAGTGGGAGGCAGGTAGGTGGCATAAATAGGGGAGCAGCCTGGGAATAAGACAAAAAGGGGCAGCGAGGACTGTGCGGGACCACAGGATATGTGTCTGGTCTGCATAGGGAGCGGCTGTCAGCCCCTGGTATACCGTGGGACTGTAAGACAGTGTGGTCACCTGCTTTCCTGTTTTTAAAGGAACTACCAGATATCTGGAATGTTCTGTAGAATATGCCAATGCTAAATGTTGGCCATAACGTGAAAAGCCACTGTTTAAAGCCTGTGCAAGTCAAACAGACGCCTCTGTGAGCTGTACCCGGCTGACTGCCGTCAAGGTGCAACCTTTGGGTTCCTCTAAACCACCCTTTCCCACCGACCTTGGGCTACATACAGTCACTCAGGAGTGGCTGACTCAGTGTAAGGGGTCCCTATTGCCACCATCTCTCGGCAGGGCTCAGACAGTCTGGAACTGGGGGAAGTAGCATCTGACCTGGCTTGTGCGTCAGGGGAGGGGAGAGTTTGGGAGCATCTGGAGGTCTGACTCCTACCCTCAACCTCTGAGAAACCTAAAGCAAGAAGCTCGAAGGCAAGAAAGAGGAAAATAGATTCTTCTCATTTTCCCAGAGACGAGCTTCGTTGACAAGTGTCTCAAACCATGTCACTCACTGGAATCGCATGCCTGTCTTGTTAAAACAGAGTGCTGGGCCCTACGTGCAGGATCCTGGTTCAGTAGGGGTAATGGGGCCTGAGAATCTGAATTTTCAAAAAGTTCACAGGTGATGCCGAGGATGCTCTGGGACAACACTTCAAGAACCACCACTGTTCACTCCGCTCTCTGGCTCCTTACCTGTGAAAGGATGAAGAACAAAGAAGCCCATGTGGTTCCCGCTGGTGATGTTGAAGGTCAGCTTCCCTCTGGAGCTGGAGTCTGGGTCCCGGGCATCCAGCTGAAGCACAGAGGTACCCAGGGGCGCATCCTCCAGGATGCAGGGGTAGAAGACAGGTCTGGACATCCGGGGTGGGTTGTCATTGACGTCCATAATCTCGATGTAGACTTCGGTGACAGACGAGAGGGGTACAGAACCCCTGTCCACGGCCATCACAGTCAACCAGTAGCAGGATACGGATTCTCGGTCCAGAGGTGCCCGAGTCTGAATCATTCCTGGGACAGTGAATCGCCAAACCCAAATTAGTTTAGAGCTCAAGGAAACCACCCACCCAACATTTCCCTATCTTGCTGTGGAAAGGTTATGAATAGGTATTCCAGGCAAAGAGGGAACAGCTGTCGATATGATGTGGGAGATGCCGAGCCGATCACAGGAGGGTTAATGCCCATATTGCAGCACGTCTCAGTCTTTCTCTGCTGCTGTAGGCCCTGGCCTCTGTACACGGCCGTGTGTGGGCCTTTCGGGAGACAGTGAACCCACCTTCTTCTGGCTGCTTCAACCCCAGTTCCGAGGACTTACTGAACATTCTGTAAGTGGGATTTCTTTCTGGTTGTCCTTAAACCCTTTTCCTCATTATTTAAGTCCCGGTATATCATCTGCCTAAGAGTTAGGGATTTGATCAATAATGTCTGTTCCCTTCTCGGCCATCCTCAGGTTTGTAGGCCTTAGCTTCGTTCTTTAGCTCCCTCACTCCACAGTGGCTTACTATGGGCCAGATCCGGGCTAGAGCGCAGAGGTCAGGCAGGAAGCGGAAGCAACTTGTGCCCTAAGCTCTCGTGCACTGCCAGCTGGCAGAGCCTAAGCAGGGGGAGGGGAGAGCGTGTCAGAAACGACAGAGGGAAACTGAGGCCCAGACAGGGAGCGTGACTTGGCCAAGATTACCTAATGCAGCAAGTAAGTGAAAGAACTGCGTCTGGAACTGACTGAATCGAATGTCTTTTCCACCACAGCGCCCTGCTCTTTACTCTGGAAATTAGTCCCCCCACATTGTTGACTCCTTGAAGGCGGTCACCTGCCTCCATTCACCCTGGACCTCCCCAAGGGGTATCTCAGCAGCGACTGCTCAGTATGTGTTTGCTGAATCGTACCTACTTTCTACAAAGCCTAAAAACAGAACAAATAAGTAACTGTCATCTTTTTCAAGGGCAATTTAGGAATATCTACAGTCATAAAAAAGTGCATTATCAGGCTGGGGATACAGGTCAGTGGTAAGGTATATGCTAGGCCCGTGTGGGGCCTTCATCGCCCACACTGCACACACACGAAACTGAACATTACCCTTCAACCCAGCAACTTCATTTTTAAAAGTTTTCCTATAGAGACACCTGCATATGAGTAAAAGAACCTAAATGAGGATGTACATTGTAGCACCACATCACACAATACAAACATAATTAAAAGGATGAAAATGTACTTACAAATAAGATGTCTTAATCTCACATTATGTGAAAAAGTAAGTTTTAGAAGTAGGGGCTGGGAATTTAGCTGAAGTGGCAGAGTGCTTGCCTAGCAAGCACAAGGCTGAGTTCGAACCCCAGCACCAAAGAAAAAAAAAAAGCTGTCTGTATTATATATCCATAATAATAAAATGAATAGAGAAAAATATATGAGATGCAAAGAGAAACAAATCTAGGTAACAGACCTAATTGTTAGTAAAGATAATATTTAGAGAGCTAGATGGGATAGAGAGGAACATTTATTTTTTACATGTGGTCATATAAAAACTTATATAAGTTTTATGATGTGTCACTGTTGGAAACAGACTGTATGTGTGTCTATAAGTATATATACCGCCAGCAAAGATAAGTGTAAAATAAAGCAACAGGAAAGAGAATCCCTACTCACAGCTTTCCTTTTCTGCCTACAGCCCGATTTCTCTCAGAACGGTCCCTGATTTTTCTGCATCCCTTGTGCTCCGGGGCCTGCCACTCCCACCAGCCTTACCCCAGTACCTGTGTCTGGGTCGATACTGAAGTCGGCCAGGCTGGTGCCGTCCCGGAGGAAGTACTGGAGCTCCCCATCCAAGCCACCATCGTCATCGTGGGCCGTCACCTGCATCACTGGGGTTCCCGAGGGGCTGTTCTCCTGTACCTGGCCCTGATATACAAAGGAGGCAAAGTGAGGAGGGTGGAGGTTCTCATTCACATCCAGGACTGTCACCTCTACGTGGCAGAGGGTCCTGCGGGCAACGGGCCTCCCACTGTCACTGACCCACAGGCTCAGGTTGTACCCAGCCCGCCTCTCAAAGTCCAACTCTTTCTCCAGACTCAGTGCCCCGGTCATCCGGTCCACCTGGAAGGTTCCCTGGACGTCATCCAACAACACATACTGCACTTCCCCCGCAGGACCCAGGTCAGGATCAGAGGCATCCAGAAACGTCACGATGGTCCCCAGGGGCAGGTCCTCTGGCACCTTCAGGCTGCTGAGTTCTGTGACACACTGGGGAGAGTTATCATTGGAGTCTTCCAAGGTGATTATCAAGTCAGCGACAGAGAAGAGCTGGTGGCCCTTCTTGGGCTGATCCCTGGCCTCTACCTTGAGTACATACTGGGGCTCTGATTCCCGGTCCAGATGTCCTGTGACGACCAATTCTCCAGTGAGAGGGTGGAGGGAGAACTTCTCTGTGGGACTTAGCAAGGTGTAGCGAACCCTCCCGTTGTCCTCTGAATCTGCGTCTTCTGTTTTTAACTCTGCAATGGTGGTTCCCACCTCTGTGTCCTCTGAGATCCTTAGCTGGTACCCACCAGGAGGGAATCTGGGTGCATTGTCATTCCAGTCTTTCACATTCACCGTCAGCAGCTTCCAGGAAGACTTCTGGGGAGTCCCCTGGTCATACACAGTCACGTTGAGGAGGTAGAAATTGGTGGTTTCATAATCCAAGGGAGCAGCCACAGTGAGCAGCCCCGTCTCCAGTTCAATGTCAAAGCAGCCCTCCTCGTTGCCATCTGCAATCACATAGACCAGTTTGCCATTAAAGCCAGCATCGGAGTCAGTGGCTGCCAGGCGGGCCAAGGAGGTGTTGACGGGGACACGCTCGAGGATGTCAATGGACTGGGGGAAGTGGTCTGCAAACTGGGGGGCATGATGATTGACTTGGTACGTGGTGAAGGAAGTCAGTTCCTCATCGCTGGACTCCTGGTCCTGGAGCCCAACAGAGAGGAGCACCATCTTGGTGAAATGTGTCAACACCCCCGTTTTATCGCATGTGACGGGAACCTCAAAACGAGGGTCTTTCACCACAGTAACATTCAGTGTTGTGGGCAAGGCATAGTTTTGGCCGTCTGAGGCTGTGATTTTCAGAGAATAGCTGGTGGGTTGACTAGCACTAAGATTCACGAAAGAGCGTTTGAGGGCTACCACCCCTGAGAAATGATTTAGATCGAAATACTCCAGTTCGTTGCCTGACATGATCTCGTATTTTAGGTTCTGGAGCTCATCCACATCTATGGCTGAGAAGGTCATCACCGACTTCCCTACTGGCCAGTCTTGGCGAATAGACACTGTGCAGTTGACTTCCTCAAACATTGGCCGGTTGTCATTCAAATTCTTGAGCCTAAGAGAGACGGACACTTCCTTCTCCTGGCGAAAAGGGGCTCCCCAGTCTGATGCCCGTACTCGAAAGGTATAGATTCTTCTCATGAGCTCGTAGTCCATGGGTTTGGCGGTGGAGATGACTCCCAGGAAAGGGTCGATAGAGAAGGGCACGGCTCTGGGGCCGGTGATGGAGTAGGTGAGACGACCATTCTCTCCGTGATCCTGGTCTGTGGCAGTAATGGTTAAAACACTGGTGCCCGGAGGAATGTTCTCGTCCAAGGTGCCCTCATAGGAAGACCTATTAAAGATGGGAGCGTGGTTGTTGCAGTCCACAATGTCAATGATCACCGTGGCGGAGGCCAGGCCTGGGGAGGTTCTAACGTGAAGCTGGTAGTGGGCTCGGTCACGGAAGTCCATGAGCTTCGTAGTGGTGATCAACCCAGTGCGGGCATGAAGTTTAAACCCTGCGCTCTCCGAGGATGGCTTTAGAACATACTGCAGGTCGGGCATGGCTGGGGCGACTTTCACCAGCACCACACGACTGCCAGGCGGGGACAACTCACTGAGCTGCACTCTGTAAATGGGCTTCTCAAACTTGAGAGAAGCCAGTTTGGAAGGTGGTAGGTGAAAGCCCCTGATCTGGGAACGGAGTGAAGGTCTGTGCCCACTCCTGGCCTGGAGGCTGAGGTTGAACCCATGAAGATGTTCCAGCCAGTTGATGTGTTTGACAGCCACCAAACTGAACTCATGGCTCCGGGCATAGGACTTGATGGCTTTGAAATGCTTTCCTGGGTCACCACCGACAACCTCTAACGAGTCCACTTCGGCCCCCGAGCCGTGGGCCTGTACGATCACCGTAGCGTATGTGGCACCTCCATTACCATCTGGAGGGGCCACCACCACTGAGGCGATGGTGGGGGGCTTCCTGGGGGCAGGCTCCACATGGATGGTGAGGGCAGCCAAGCTGCCAAACCCACTGCCCTCAGAGATTTTTCGCATGCGGTCGACAGCCAGCACCTGGAGTTCGTACCTCCCTCGCCAGGTGACATTGAGCTTCCCAGCTACGGTCACCACCCCGCTGGAGGGATGGACGGCAAAGATCTCAGACCTGGGGTGAAAGACATAATAGAACTCGGCATTCTGGCCCAGGTCAGCATCTGTGGCAGTCACTCTGCAGATGGGGCTCTTCAGAGGCAGGTCCTCGGAGATGGTGACTCTGTAGGAAGGTGGAGAGAAGAGAGGCTTCAGGTCATTCTGGTCCAGGATGCGGACCACCACGCGGGTCAGGGCTTCAAACTCCAAGGTCTTCTCTGTGGCCTGGATGATGAGGGTGTAGCTGTCTTGAACCTCCCTGTTCAGAAGTGCCGTGTTGCTGCTCTTCGTCCGTATTCTCAGAAAGCAGAAGTTCCCTACCGTGTATTCCTCTGTCTTAAAGACGCTGGCCGCGTCCCCAGAGATGATCCTGTAGCGCACGGCCCACTGAGGCTCTGCGAGGTACATGCCCATTTTCACAGAGCTGTCCACGTAGGTCTTAGGAGCAGAATTTTCGTAGATGGTGGCATTGTAAAGGGAGTGTGTAAAGTGCCAAGCTGAGGCGGGGTCCGTTCCTTCTAGAGGCTTCTCACAGGTCACACCACAGAGCAACAATGTGGCCAAACCCAGCAAAGCAATAATCATGATGAAAGAAACTCCTGGCAAAACAGACAGAGAGGGTACAGGTTAGGGAAGAAACGGTGCCCGCTGCTGTGGCTCTTAACCGGAGGGCATTTTTACCACCTGGGGATGTTTGGCAAGTCCGAAGACAATTTCTGCCCCTCCAGCTCGGGGTGAGGGTGCCACTGGCATCTAGCAGGCAGAGGCGAGGGATGCTGGTAACAGCCTGCAATGCACAGGACAGTCCTCCACAAGAAACAGTCGTCTGTACCCATCCGTCAGTAGGGCCAGCTGGTTTGTCACACTGCTCTGACCCACCCTTCACAGACAGTCTGATTCTGCCTCACCTTGTACTTGGAATACAGACAACTTGCAATACCCTCTCCAAAACACCCAGTTCACGCCACGCAGCGCTGATCACTTACTCTTCTTCCCAAAAACTCTCTGTAGCTACCCTGCAGTGGTAAAGCAGTCCCAATTCTTAGCCAGGAACCCAAGCGTAGCAATATTCTCATTGTCCTTCCTACAGTTCCCTCCGTCAGGGACAAGCTACCACCAAACTGAATAACATCTACACGGGCAGAAAAGGGACGTGACCGGGACCCCAGAGCCAGCATCGGGCTGCCTGTCTCAGCCCCGGCTCCACCTGGACTAGGTGGGTGCCTCTCGAGGCAATCTCTATGAGTTTTGAATTTCTCATCTGTCAAACAGAGATAAGAACATTCACCCACCTCACAGAATTGTTGTGAAAATTAGTGGACATAATGAAGGTAAAGGCTGTAGAAGGGTGCCCAGTATACAGTAAGTTTTTACTTACTAGTAGCCATTATTAATATTAAGAAGCTAAGGCTCATTGAAGGAAGGAGGCTGCTCTCCTTGGGTCACAGGCCCATGTACACCCGCCCCGCCACCCATCCCTCACGGCCAGGGCTCGATTTCCTAAGTACAACATAGACTCCTAAACTCCTGGAGTGTCAGCACTGAAAGGGCCCTCAGACAGGACGCAGCCTGTCCTTCCTCCTCATGCACAGATGAGGAAAGAGTACCAGAGCAGGGATGAGCCTTGCTCCACTTCCCGCCGCGGCCAGCCAGGAAAGAGCTAGTCCTTGGAAACCAGTTCCTGTTGAACTGATCACGAGCGAGCGCTTGGTCCCTCTGAGACTGCTGTCCATACTCTGCCCCTTGCTGTCTGCCACAGAGCCCTTCCCCGACTCCAGCCTGGGCCAACATGCGAGGCTCACCAGGGCCAAGGACTGGTCAGGGGCAGGGGTTGGGAGAACAAGGGTAACGCTGGGGGCACCAGGCTGGTATCTGACCTCGGGGAGCCTGGATTCCTAGGAACTTCAGGGCTGCCTGCCCGACTTGGGGAGCATTCCTGGATGAAACAGGCCAGACTTGTTTTTCCAGTTCCTTCGCTCTTCAAAGGAAAGGAAGAGGTTAAACTTCCAGGGCAAAGAGAAAAGGAGCAGCTCAGTGCCAAGCCCTCCCAGAGTCCTGTGCAAATGGGCACGGGGCTCCAAACACCCCAGCTGGCAGCATCTCCAGGTGGGAAGCAGGAACAGCAAACTTCATCTAACTTGGCTTTGGAAAGCCTGTGACAGAAAAGAATCTGCTTATGCCCCATCCTTCCAACTTCCCTACCACCAACCAGGGTGCTCCAAGCCCAGGCATCTTGGAAAAGAAGGGACAAGCTGGAGACAGATGTCCACATTTGGGGCTCAAAAGCCGGCCTCTGAAAGAGCTGTTGTGTATTCTCCTCCCTGCCCTCAGCCCTGAGTCACTGCTGCAACCACAGGGGAGCCAGCCCCGGGCAAATGCCACACTCACCCTGCCCAATACAGCCTCCCAAGCCCAAGGGACCCCTGAGTCATTTAGTTTGGAAGTCCGGCCCCAGGGGGCAATGAGTCCTTACCCGTGTCCCCGGTGTACGCTCCGCAGCTCAGCCAGCCAGGGGCGCATGCTGCCCGCCCTGCCTGCCGTGCAAAAAGCCTCCTGTTCACCAGGTCAGCGCCGGCGCAGGGCAGGTCCCAACAAGACTGGCGCCAGGCGGAGGAGCGGAGCAGCAGAGCCAGGGCCGTTAGGATGAGCTGCGGGGAGGGAAGCAGCGCTAGGGAGGCCTGGAGGAGATAAGACGCAGAGCAAATGCCCCTGTGGGTGGCAGTGCAGGCTTCCGGCCACGTGCAAGGTATAAGACTGACCTGCTGCCCTGGCAAGTGCTTTGCCGAGGGACGCATCAAGCCCGCATGCTTGCTTCTGTGCACCTGGCCTGGGCAAGTAAACATGTTACAGGATGCAGAGGCATGCTGGGCTCGCTGCTCCATCCTCCAAGGCTACAGCACCCAGGGCCACTATTTTGAAACATCTTTTGAAAGTATAAATTAATTCATATCCCTTGCTTGCTTAGAATTTTCCAACGGCTTCTTAAAACATTGAGATTAAATCAAAACTCCTTACCGTATCCCAAAAGGCTCCGAGTCATCTGAGCTCTGCATAGTCTCCTGTGATACCTCCCCGCACTCTCTGTGTTGTTCCCCACACTGTAGGGCACAGGTCTCCTTTCTCCTCGGCTCAGCTGGGACCCGCCTCAGGGCCTTTGCACTTGCTCTCTCCCTGTACCCAACTTAGTAACTTAGTGAGTTTCAAAAAAAAAAAAAAAAAAAAAAAAAAAAAATATATATATATATATATATATATATGTAAATACATAAACAAACAGGCTGGGGATATAGCTCAGTGCGAAGGGCTTGGGTTCAATCCTCAGACTGGGAGTGACAGGATGCCAGAAAGTTTTCATTATCCACAGACTCATCAGCTCATGCAACAGCTAGGTGAGGTGCTGAAACCTAACAGCTGGGTGGTATCTTCTTGCCCTCCAGTTCTTAGCTCACACGTTACTTCCTGACCCCAACTGGAGGAGCCTCCCCACCCCAACCACTTTCTTATCACTTCACCCCATTTCTTTCATGAGATTTGTCATCACCCAACATGTTCTTGTTTATTTAATAACTGTCAGTTGCCAGTGGGCACCGTGGAGACAAAACCTTTGTGTACTTCATTCATGGCCAAATTTCCGGTGCACAGATCAGCGCCGGGTACATCCCAGGCTCAGTGAGTTCCAGGTCAAAAGTGGAAGGTTCTGAACTCAGGAGAAGCGGCCATTGAATGAACACTGAAAGAGCATTTGGCGACCGTCTCTTCCCTTTTGAGGCTGGAAAATACAGACCCATAGAAAGAAAGGGGACTCGGCCACTGTCTCGGCCTGAGAGTGAGATCCAGGTGCTTCCCCGTGCTGTGTCTGGAGGAGGGAGGCTGCGGTCACTCAGGAATCTGACCGCAGGGCTCCCTGGCCCAGCGCCACCGTCTGCTAACTGCGCAGCTCGGTGAGGGACTCCACACCTCCAGAGCTCGGTTCCTTCGTCTGTAAGATGGGGCTATGTGAAGTATTACTCTCACGGGGTCTCCAGAAGACTGGAAATAAGGTCCTGCACGTTAATGTGCCTCCCGCAGTGCCTGGCACATGGCGGCAGTGCTCTGTACAGATAAGGCCTTTTTTGTTTTTAATACCAAAGCAGGATCAAAGCCCCAGTCATGGAGCTGGGGATTTAGCTCAGTGGTAGAGAGCTTGCCTAGCAAGCACAAGGCCCTGAGTGTGATCCCCAGCACCCCCCCCCCACACACAAAAAAAAAAGCCTGGTCAGGGGAAGGGTGCTGTCTATGGAACTCTAGAAAAGGTCCATCCTGTGCTCCACAGAGCAGGAAGCTGCTGGTGTGTCATCGAGTCTAAGCTTGCTGGCCCAGCCACAGGCTGCTCCAGCGGGTGCTTGCCCGGGGTGGGGCCTCGTGCTCCCTGGCTCCCAGGCCCAGGGGGAAATCCACACCGGTGAATGGCGCATTCGTAAAGGAGCACTCATCCATTCTCGAATATACACAGTCTTTAGATAATCGTGTGGGTACTTCAGGAGTGTGCATCTCTTCATGAATCGACCCTTGCAGGATTCACCCACAAAACAAACTGCCTCTGTGTGAGTCCCAACCCATTTCACAAATACAGGAGGCAGCAGGCGGTTGTTAACAACCCTAGATGCTGTGTGGCCTTGGACAAACAGCTTACCTTCTCTGATCTTCAGTTTCCCTCTTTCAGAACATCATTTAGAAAACAAAGTCAATACACACGAGTGCTGAGCACAGTTCGTGAAATGCTTTTCAACACATATTGCCCAGTACTATTACTTCTCAGCTGTTGGGGGTGTGGATAATGAAAACTGTCAGACATACGTCATTCTGAAGATTGAACGTGAGCCCTCCACATTGAGCTACATTCGTAGCCCATTTATGTATGTATGTATTTGTTTGTTATTTTGAGACATGGTCTGGCCAAGTCACTAAGTTGCCTGCGATGGGCTCCAACTTGCAAACCTCTTGCCTCAGCCTCCCAGAGTGCTTGGATTATTGGCATGTGCTGCCACGCCTGGCTCCCAGTCTGATCCGGTGCAGGCTGATTCTCTGTAGTTCAGGGCCACAGAACCTTAGAGGGGCCATGACTGAGTGCCCGCCGCCCCCGTGGTTTGGGTCTCTGCGCCGCCTTCTCCAAACCTGCATTCTGACATTCAGAAGCTTGGTGATTATAACACCCTGTTTCACCCGAGTCACTGATGGATGTTGGAGCACAGTTGTGTGACACAACGCTGTGAGGTGATGAGATCTTTGCTCATTATCTGGGTTAGCGACCTCAAGAGCCACCGGGAGTGAGTTGTGGCAGTGTGGAGAGCTCCCGGTCACGGGGCAAGCCAGAGTCTGAGGGCATCTTGGTGCGGCAAGGCAGCCACGCCCCGCAGACCTCCTTCATCTTCATCTGTAAGTGATGTGAGGGCCTGTCGGGGCTTAAGGGCAGGAGCAGTTCAGTGATCCCAGACTCTGCATTGCTGCCAGGGCAGAATCTCCATTTCCTAATGGAACTGTGCCTGGAAACCATCTGTAAACACACAGGGGAAGCCTAAAATGTCAGACGCAGGGGCGATTCAGGGAGGGCCCTACCCACCTGGCTTGTCCTCAGGCCCTGGAGAGAGAGCACAGGTTTGAAAATCCCGCGATGATCCCTTGGCGCGTCCAGAACCAGCGAGCTGGGGCTCTGCCACTCCACCGCTCTGGGCCTGGTGCTGAGAACTTCTAAGATGCGTGACTCCGTGTGCTACAACCTTCACACTCTGGGAGCTGTGTTCGTGCAGGACCATACATACAGTTCTGGCGATTTCAACTGCAAGACTCTAAGCCTCTATCATGAATTCTATTCCTCCCATGGGGAACTTGGAGGACTTCAAAGCCAAAACAAACTTCCACTCAGAAAGATCCTACATACTGCTTCAAAATATCAGACTTTGCTTCTGACAATGAAATCCCTCCTTCTCCCTCCCAGAAGTACCCCAGCACAGTAGTGGAGGAAATCTCCCTCCAGACCCAACACGCTCTCTCTTCTCAGGCCCGTCACAGACAATAATTAGCAATGCACATCATACTCTTGGGAAACATGGTTGCTCCCTTACGCCCATTTCTCAGAGAAGGAGAACCAAGCCTTGCGTAGCATGCCCAAGGCCACCCGGAAAGACTACGACTGAACTGAACAGCTGGCCAGACCACCTGAACACAGATGCTCTGTATTCCCAGGCTGCAGAGACACCAAGTAGATGAAGTATTTTTTAAAACTCTGGACAGCCTTTCGTAAAAGAGTGAGCCTCTGGATTCCTTCCCCTGGACGGGAGAATATTCTCCCTCCCCCACAAATCTGAATGTGAAATTATAAGGGTTTTGGATGTTTTGGATGTCATCAATATACACTTTTTTTTTTTTTTTTGAGACAAGATCTTGCTATGCAGCTCAGGCTGGCCTTGATCTCATGGCAGTCTTCCTGCCTCAGCCTCCCAACTGCTGGGATTACAGGGATGCGCCACCATGCCCAGAAATATTTGCTTTCTGATCCCTACCTCTACTCGCTTTGTTCTTGGCGTTCAATGCTAGGGCTGGTTTTCAACACAGAATCCTAAATATCGGATATTCTATTTGTTACAAAAGTTTAAAGTGTGTGTGTGTGTGTGTGTGTGTGTGTGTGTGTGTGGGAGGGTAAGATTTTGTGCTTTTGAACCAGAATAGAAACTGTAGGTGAAAGAATAGTGACCTTCCAGAGATCTACTAATCAGGAAGACTTAGCCACTGAAATAAAATTTCCCCTTCATAACAAGGAGCTACTGAAGGGTCCTGAGAAACAGCAGGACCAGAATGAGACTACATTTGGGAGGGGTAATCTGAAATCAGACTCAAAGAGGGACTCTCCTCGTCCCAGATTCTCCCGGTGTTGGCTGGGCTTAACACAATCTTTACTGATTTAAGCCAAAGAGAATTTACTAAGGTAGGAAGGCTCATTTACTTTCCCAAAACTTGGATGAATACATGATTCATTTCTTGGTTTGTAGGCAGCCACCGCTGGGTTCTTTTGCAACAGAATGAAGGTCAAAGAGCTGGGGGTTTGGCTCAGTGGGAGAGCACTTGCCTAGCATGTGCAAGGTCCTGAGTTCGATCCCCAGCACCCCCCCAAAAAAAAAGCCCTGAAGGTCAAAAAACTAGATACAGGCAGTAGTGGCGTCAGTGACTTAAACCCATTGATGGGTGGAGTGACCTTTGGAGGGCCACAGAATCCTGGAGCTTCGATTTACCTGTCTGTAATATAGCTACTCCTACCTAGTTCCCAGGGTGGCAGGGAAGGCAAATAATATGACAGGTGAGAGCCCCGGAAGGAAAGCCTCAAAACAACACCTTATTAGGACCAGGAACACTCGGAAAACAGCAGTCTGACCCAGTAATGGGACCAAGAGGCTGTCCCAGGAGACCTGTCTCTAAAAGCCAGAGGAAGGTCCCCCAAAGGCTGAAATGCCGAGGGCCTCGGAGGTCATCGTGTGATCCCGTGAAGGAGGCAATGGCTCCCAGGCACTCAGGTTTGGGAGCTGAACAGAGACACACAGGAAGGTGAAGAGAAAGTGTTTTGTTGTCTGGCCTCTTCTGTCAAAGCTACTCACTCATTCAATACGTATTAGAACATTCTAGAACAGAGAAAAAGATAAAAGAGGTTCCTGATCTTATGGGGGTTCGTCTAGTAGAAGGGGAAGGGACATTCGCTACATCAGATGATAAAAACTGATACAGAAGAAAATCAGGTAGAGCAAGGAACAGAGAGTAGCAGGGAGATGCTATTTTTTGAAGAGGAGCCAAAGAGTCCTCTGTGACAAGGTGCCATATGAGCAGAAAGCTGAACAGAATGAGGAAGAGTCACACACTGTCTTGAGGAAGGGAGTTCTAGGTGGCAGAATCAGGTCGTGCAAAGGCCCCGCAGCAAGAGCAAGGAGCCACACGGATGAGCTGGAGGGCACGATGCAAAGAGGAATCCCAGTGTGATCAGACAGGTGGCCAAAGGCCTTGAGTCTGCAGAAAAGACTTGCAGTAAGACAGGACAGCACTTCAGGATTTGTATGACAGCCACACAGGTGCAGGAGAGAGAGGGACATGACGCTTGACATGACATCTTAAAACCCTTCAAGAGTGTCCCATGTGGCCAGCTAGTGGCATCAGTCTGTTACCAGTTCCCTTTGTCTACCCTTAAAATTTTGTTTTGTTATTTGATAGTTAATTGTTAATGTAAAAGCATTGGGGAACTTCACCCACAAACCTAGGCTGCTGCTTGTCTTTCAGAAGCCGGGAGGCCTAGTGTCTGTGCTCCCACAGGCCACCGATCGGCTGGTGCTGAGTGGCAGCTGCCCCTGTGGTCACCACAGACACCCTCCCTGTGAGTCTGCCCTCCCGCCCTGGCACTGAGTTGCAGCTACTACCACCAAGGTCAGTTTGCTGATAGGAGAGAGCCACGTTGGGCGCCACATCCATCCTAACTGTGAACAATGAGGCCAGGATGGCTGCACATTCCCTCCCTGGAGCCCGCGTGCCACAGAACAACCTGGCTGTGTGGGCAATCGGGTTCGCCGATGTCCTGATGCTTCCAAAGGCTCAGGGAAAGGAAGAGACATCTGCTGTCTCCTCCTCTTAGGTTTGCCCATATGGATCCCCGAGCTTTGCATAGAGTGAAGGATCCCCAAGGCAGAGAGAATCCCAGGACCAGAGGAGCTGGGTTAAGAGGAGAGTGGAATAATGCTGCAGAGTAAACAGATCCAGCCCACTTCCTTTGGGGCACTCTATAGGGATTTGCAAGATCAAAACTAGCTCTAGCTCAACAGAACATTGACTGCTACTTACCAACGGGCAGATCTGAGAGGGAACAGGGTGTGGGTTAGGATGCGTGCCGGAGGCAAAGACTCATGGGGGACAAGGCAGACCTCAGCGTCATGCATGGCAAGTTGGGACACTTGATTCTCTCCCCCCGACAGCACGGCAGCAGCCTCTGGGAGGCCCCCAGTAGGTCAGGAGGTGTGAGCAAAGGGGGCCGTCTCAGTGGCTGGGCTGGCTATTTGGGAGACAGGAATGTTGACCCCTGAGACCCTAAAATTCTTCAAGAGAACTGGAAAACACAGATGAGTTTATAGCTAAAGGTGATACTGGGAGGAAAAGCCTGGTGAGAGGAGGTGGGTCACTGGGGGGGCGTGGCCTGGAAGGGTCTATCTCCCTCTTACCTTAATCTTGTTCTCCTTCCTGCTACCCTGCCATGGACTGTTTATCCACTGTGATGCCCTCTGCCATGCTGCCCTGCATTGGAGCCAGCTGACTATGGACCGAAACCTCTACAAACTGTGAGCTATAATAAACCTTTGCTCCTTTAATTTGTAGGTATTGGGTAATGTGTCCCAGCAGGGAGAAAGTAACTAAAATGGGTCAGAATATCCCCACTGAGTGGGCCTCATTGAGTAGGGTGTTGACTATCTTATGGTTCTTGCCTCTTTGACCCCCAGTACCCTTTGTACAAGGGTAAGTTTTCAGACACATACATAAGTTTCAATTTGTGTGATCTTGGATTACTTAGTCTCCAAGTTTATTTTTCCTCATCTTTTAAATAAAGAGATTCTTGGGCTGGGGGTTTAGTTCAGTGGTTAGAGTACTTGCCTACCAAGCACAAGGCCTTGAGTTTGATCCCAACTACCCAAAGAGAGAGAGAGAGAGAGAGAGAGAGAGAGAGAGAGAGAGAGAGAGAGAGAGAGAGAGAGATTCTTAAAACCATAAAGAGATACCCACCAAGATGACAAATATCAAAAAGACAAGAGACAGCAAGTGTTCATAAGAATGTAGAAATGTTCCCTTGCATGTTGCTGGTGGGAATGTAAATTTGTTCAGCCACTAAACTATGGAAAATAGTATGGAGGTTCCTTTAAAATTACCCTGTAATCCAGCAACCCCACTCTTGGGCATATTTCTAAAGGAAATGAAATCAATCTGTTAAGGAGCTCCATGCAGTCCCACATATATTTCAGCACGGCCAAGATATGGAAACGATCTGTTTACCAGTGGATGAATTGATAAAGAAAATGTGGTCTACACACACAATGGAACACCATTTGGCCTTAAAGAAGGAAATCTCTCATCTGTGACAAGGATGAAAGTGGGGTACATTTATACTAAGTGAAATAAGGCAAGAACAGAAGCCAAATATGGCATGATCTCACACACACATAGGAATGCAAGTAGAAGCAGAAAGTACAATAGAGTTTAC
>PVJO010017550.1:0-38877 GCA_004026905.1 Hystrix cristata | reverse complement strand
GAATTGTTTCTCTGATATGAGAAACCATAACTGTAAATAAGGACAAAGTAGTGTAATGGATATCATATAAAAGGAAGATAATATACAAAGGAGAGGAGTACCAGAAAGAGGGAAGGGGGGAAAAGCAGAAAGGGAAAAAATGGAAAGAAAAGGGAAAGGGAAATCATGGAGAATTGTAAATAAACCTGCTGTAAATAGGGATGGAGGGAACAGAAGGGAGGGGTGGGGAGGGGGGAGAACCAAGAAGACACCATGTACAGGTACAAAACAAACATGTTAAATGTGATCAATATATGGACAATGTACCAATACATGTTCTTGGTTAAAAAATAAAAAAAAAAGAACTAATGTAGTTAGAAATAATTCCTCAAAGTCCCTATAACGTGCACATTTTACTGGCCTGACATTAGTTTTTTACTGGTATAGGTCTTTTAGGCTTAGTGGTATCACTCTTAACCTTTGTGTGACTCATGATTAGAACTTAAAATGCACAACAGCACAAGACAGGAATGAGAAATGTGTGGAGGTTCTGCACGGCATGGGAGCTGCCATAACACTGAGGTTAGTGGTACAGTTTTCCTCCTCAAAATGTGAAGAGTACGGGGTTTGAGGAGTTCCGAGGTCAACAAACACTAAGGTCATACTGTCTATACTACCTCATACCCTGCTTCTTTTTCTACTTCTAATAATTCATTATGAGTATTTAGTCATTTATGATCCTACAAAATAGCATTTTCATGTCTTTAAAGCATTGTATCAAATGTATTCTCTCATTTATATAACCCAGATCCAATTTTTTAAAAAACTTCAGTTGTTTCTATTTGTTTGTCTGTAGCAACACATCCTTTAGTTCATGTCTTTAGTTCATCTCTGCTGGCATCAGGTGAATTCTTAAATGAGCTGAACCAAGTTGAAAAGCTGAACCAAGGACTTTGGCGTTGCCTCTCATGTCTAGGACCTTCCCATCAAGAGTCTGCTCCCCAGGGAGCCCCTGTCTGACAATTTCCCTGGCTCAGGGGCAGTCCTGCCACATGCTGAAAGCCTATCAGAGCGGTGGATGAGTTGGATCTGCTCTTTCCCTGCCATTCCAATGCCTTCTTCCACTTTCATGCCAGACATATCACACACCCCCTCCCTAACCCTGACAGTGCCTGGCATGCAGTGCTGTCTCCATTTTGTAAATGGGGATGGTGACACTAGAGAGGTTCCATGACTTGGCCCAGGTCACATCATTAAGAAACAGGTGTTTGAACCAGTTCCGTGGATCCTGTGACCATTCCTCTGACTCTCATTGATGGTCCATACAACTGCAACAGAGAGAGGCAGCCAGTCTGCCTGCATGGCATCCAAGCCTCACACCTGGCTTGTGACCTCAAGCAAGCCGTGGTTCTTCTTTGTATCTATTTTTCTTGTCTATGAAATCAGACAAATCCCAACCTCTGACGTGACCTTCACCCACTTCCATCACAGAAGCATCTGGGGCCACAGGAACAGGACTGCTGAGTTCTGAGGGCACAGTTTCCACAGGGGAAACCGTGGCTGCCCAGAAGTATTTCATGTTTCCCTGGAACCCTTCACGCCAATCCCAAGGAGCAACATAGCACCTTTGGCCCATCTCACACCCCAAACCAGCCTCCCTCTGAGCTCTAGCTCTGGGAAGGTATAGTGTGAGTTCCTGCACTAGGCCCTAGGCCAGACCAAAATGGAGTTACTAGTGTTAGTGCCACACTATCAAACTGACACTTTAAGAAACAGGAAAATCCCCAAACAGGCTGTTTAGAGATTCACAGCAACCAACTGAAAATCAATGACTGGCACTGTCCAAAAGCCCTCCGATGTACACTGATGAGGACAGTCCCTTGACACAGCCTGGTCCTAACTGAGTCACATTTTCCTGTTATGCTGTTTTCTTGTTGCTTACAAAATTATCTGTTCTGCCATGTCCCACAGGGTGCCTTCATTTTCCAGGTGAGATGTTGTCCGATTTGTGAATCACTGATAAGAGCCACTCTGGATCTTAGGTCTCTTCTGAAGGGCTGAAGGCTTGGTCCCCAGCACACACCACTATTGGGAGGTGGTGGAATCTTTAGGAGGTGGGGCCTATTGGGAGGGTTTTGGGTCATTGGGGGTGTGGCCTTTAAGGGGACTGTGGGACCCTGGATCCCTCCTTTTCCTTTTGCTTTCTGGCCATGCAGTGAGTGGTTTTACTCTACCATGTGCTCCTGTCAAGATGTGCCACCACAGGCCCAAAACGACAGGACCAGCTGATCGTGGACTAAAACCTCCACCACTGTGACTCAAAACAAACCTTTTCTCTTTATAAGTTGATTGTCTCACGTGCTTGTTAAAGTAATGGAAATCTGACAAACACAAATCTGAAATATCAGACTGAAGAAAGATCTCACAGGTGGGCACCAGGCTCTGGGGGTCACCGGGCCCCCTAGGCGCAGGTGGTTGTAGACAAACCATTCAGGAGCCTTTTGTCTGAGTGGCTTTTTAAAGCTAGGGTAAACAAATGCCACCTTTTGGTCCTTTTATTCCTCCTCCCCCATTCAGCTGTCACCTCACCTAGCATCCTGAGCACATTTCCTGTAAAGCCAATTTATTTCTGCTTTCCATCTGTCTGGTGTAAAATTTAATTTAATTTAAAACTTAATCAGGAGCAGCAATCAATACAATATGGAAATCCAGGATTTGCACCTTCTGCATAATGTACACATAAGACTAAAACATTTTTACTAGAATAATTACTAGTTTCACAGTGTCTAATAATCACTCCTCACTGGGAGCCAACATTTGTAGAGGAGGGAAGGTGGGATTAACTGGTAGATCAAAGGTGTGCTGTGAATGACCCAGTGGTCTGGGGACCCCAAGGCACCACTCACCGGCCAGACTCCTACTCAGGCAGCCTGGGAGGGCAGGAATCCTTGGCAAGAGCACCAGACCGGCAGGTACAGAGCATAGAATCCCCCTGAGAGACACACAGGCAGAGGAGAGGGATCTGTTGTGAGGGGTTGGCTCACATGTTTAGGGAGTTTGAACAGCCCATGGGGCAGCTTCTGAGCACAAGGCCTAAAAGCCAGGTGGCCGATGAAGTACCTTACTCCAGGGGTTCAGTGTCTGAAGACAGGCCCAGGCAGGTGACACAATGTTAACCATCACAGTGACTGTTCCTAAGGGGTTAATCTGGTGGCCCTGGTTCTGGCTCTGAGGGGGTCATGAGCTTCACCTCTGAAGGTCTGTCTCCATCAGTTGTGTAGGGGCCTCCACTCTCTTCCCTGGCTGATGGGAACCCCTCCTTATCCTCTTGTCACAGGGGGCTCTGGGGGTGATGAGGCCACATACAGTGAGCCCAAAGCCCTTCACAGATGCCTGTTGCTTTTACCAAATGAGACCAGTTTTGCAGCAACAGTCACAGAAAGCAATGGAATAAAATGATCCCCCACATATTCTGAAAATGCCACCCTGGCAAAGCACTGGGACACTGGGCATGATTTGTGGCTTATCTCGCCATGCAAGAAAGAGTTCCCCAAGTGGAGGAGAGTGAGGCGAAGCCTGTGGGGTGAAGATGTCAAGTCTGCGAGACAAGAATGGAGCTCATGCTGGCAGATGGCACCACTCACTCACTCGCTCACTCACTCACGCCTTTAGAAAAAGCATTTCTCCATGAATGTCTGTTTTGTGTTTGAGTGTACCAGGCAGAGGAGCAAGTGTCTCCAGGCAAGAATGTGAGGTGCATGCTGGAAGCTTCTGAGTAAAGATGGGAAGGAGAAGGGAAAGAGAGAGACAGTGAAAAGGAGAAGGAGGAAGAGGGCAAGGAGGACGAGGAGAGTGTGTGCGCTGAAAGGCACACTGTGGGCAGAGGCGGCCGTGCTCTGAATGAAGTGCGGCTTTGATTCTGGAGGTGCACAGTCACTGTCCTTGAAGGCAGACCAAGGAGAATGAGTAAGTCCTTCCCTCTGTTTTCGGTGGCTGGCTGCCTTTGAACAGAGCTACATTTGAGAATGAACGAAGAGGTGTAAAGCAGGCAGGGGCTGCCCTGAGCACAGCACCCAGGGAGGTTCTTGAGCCCAGCCAGCTCTAGTCAGCCGGACTAAGAGGGACACACCAGTCAACCTGGTTGTTTCTGGGACTTTGGTTCCTCTATGTGGGTTAGGAGTGGGGTGTCCCCAGTTCTTGAAGCCATGACTCATTGAAGGTTCCTGGGTTGAAGGGGACTCCAGGGAAAGAAACACATCTGTCCTAGGAGACTAAGGTCCACACGGGAACCCTTTGCTGTCAGAGGCAAGACGCAAAGCACTGATAGGTGGCCCGGATGGACATATGGGCCAGTGAGCACACGTGTGGTCAGGGACACAGTGGTGTGGGTGTCGTGTCCAGTGTATCCTGACCTGGAGATGAGGTGTGTACAAACCAAGTCCTGGTTGATTCTTGATCCCTTGCACATCACTGGGTGGAGGCAGGAGAGGTTTGAACATTGCTCGTGCAAACTGTGCAGTTATAGACATGCCCGGAGGCTGGAGGGCACCAGGAGGCCCGGATTTCATTGGGAAGTCATCATGTCACTTCAAGTCTCAGTTTACACTCTCATAAGCAGAAAGTGTTGGGTTGAGAGCTGGGTCCTCACCTGGGGCGGGGTTGACAGCTGGGGTGGGGAGCAGTGTGACATCAGCCTCTTGAGGGAAGGGCAGGGCAGTTATAATGAGCCAAACGAGTGTGCGCCGCACAAGTTAAATTCTGAATCCTCGTGCTCAAGGAGATGGTGCTGGGAAACCAGGGCCTTCCGGGCCAGGGTCATGGGGGTGGAGCCTTCGTGAATGGGATTTAACCCTTGTAAAGGTAACCCCAGAGAGCTCCCTTGTCCCTTCCACACATGAGGACACCCTGAGAAGGTGACATCTGTGAACCGAGAAGTGGGTCCTCACCGGACACCTTGATCTTGGGCTTCTAGCCACCACAGCTGAAAGACAGACATCTAGAGAAGTTTGTTATAGCTGCTCAGATGAACTGAGACAGCAGGCCTGTATAAATTAAAAACCCCACCCCTGAATGTTGATGGCGTTGGCTCTGCTCTTCCTGGCACCCTACCCACAATCTCCAGCTCCCTCCCAAGGATGGACGTGGACATAGCTGGAAACACTTCCTGGCTGGATGAGGGGCAACAGGCTGGGTCCTAGCCGTGACATCATCCAGATGCCTCTAAATCTACGCATAATGCTTTGAACTCTAGGACCATTCCACAGCTGATCACTGTCATCCCTAATGCAAGTGCACCATCCCAAATTTCTGGGAGTTGCCACAAAATTGGAATTGAAACAGTTATCAACCCCCTGCTGTAAGCTGAAAGTTCCCAGCAGGAGTGTTTATGGATATGAGAGTCAGAAGGGATGTTTAGACCCCAGGACACAGCCTGGTACACCCAGGAGTTGGACTGCAGGGCTGGAAAACGCCAGGGCAGAACACACTGCTGCAGGGCCAGGCAACAGTGCAACAGCAGTGCCAGGAGATCGGAAGTCAGGAGTGAGCCAGATCACACCTGCTGCTCTCTTACTAAGCCAGATCATCTTAGAGGCAGAGACCGTGTCTGTCTGTTTTAACAACATAGCAGGCCTGGGAAGAACCTGGCTAATGTAGGTGCTGAACATTGGTCTTGTCACATTGAATTTAAATGTCACAGCCAGGGCAGAGCATCTCTGAGGAAGTTGCTCATGCCTCTTGCTCCCCAGAGGATTTTTTTCACTCTGTATGCACAGTGAGTTTGCAGCTAGGCCTGCGTGCCTAAGGATGCAGAGAACTTCTCTTTGCCTTTGCTTTCCTAATTTGGAGCGTGGTGCTAGAAATATGGTGCTCTACTCTTTGCTGCAATCCACGCATGACTGAGGGGAGAGACCCAAACCTAGACAGGTGACTGGGTCCTGCTGTTGTTTCCTTGTAGGGATACTTCCTTGTGCTGAAATCAAGACAGCCAGGCCCCAAACTCCCAATCCATTTATTGTTTCAGGCTTATGGTGGTAGATTTACTGTCATTGACAGGACTTTTCCTCTCTGGAAACAGGCTGGATTAGATAACCCAAAAAACATTCCTGCTTTCAGGACACCTATAAATTACAATTAAAATAGAACAATTGACTTTTAAACACAGTGTTACATATTTAAGAAAGTAAAGAGACGCCCGGAGGCAAAAACAAATAGCTACAGTTAATCCTCATTTGGTTTCCTTATTTCCTGTTTGCTGTGGCAGAGTGGTGAAGAGATTCCAACTGAGGCCAGCAAAGTGACACTCTTCTTTCTTGCTTCGGCAAGGAAGCGTCCTTTTTGTAGCCTGCTTAGTGCCTGCAATTCGTGTTCTTCACTTTTTGTTGGTGATTTTGCTATTCAGAGTGACTCTGCACAGTGCTGAGGTGCCGTCCAGGGCTTGCAAGTGCAGAAGGCTGCTGTGTGTCTTGCAGAGAAAGCATTCATCAGAAAAGCTTCCTTCGTGTATGATTTGTAGAGATACTGGCTATAAATTCACTAATGAAACAAGAATAATATTAAATAAGGTATCCTTAAACAGAAACACACAAGAAACAAGGTCATGTACAGATCAGTTGAAAATGTTGTGAGAGAGAGAGTCACAGGTGCCCAATCCTGTCTTTTATCAGGAGAGAAGCTTTAGTGTTTGCTAACTCAGTGCTGGGAGCTACTGTGTGGATTACAGCTACTTCAAATAATGAGAAGAGAGAGAACGAGGGAAGATTAACATTTGACAGCTGAGCATTCTTCCAGAATGGACTTAAGACACAAATCCTTACATTCACAAAGTGCAATCGGTCCCAGGCACAATCAGTAAGAGAAACCCACATACAGGCTCAGCACACTGAACCTACAGAGCACCAAGAGATCTCTAAACCAAAAACCAGGTGATGTAAGAAGTTCATACTGAGGCAGGAGATTAGGGTGTGGCAAAGTGGCTGGGCAAGGAGCATGAACTATCAATCACTAAGTTCCAGGAAACATGCCTGAAACAGCTTCCAAGCCCTGCACCTGGTACCAATCAGAGAATGCTGTCTTCAATTCTTCTGGCACAAGATCAAGCAGGTTTTTGACAGGATGGCCTAGATCTGACATCAGGAGAGGGGGATACAAAAGATGGCTGCCATTCACCTTGTGGCCACTGTGCTCTCTCTCGTGGCCTGCTCTGCACTCTGCAAAGCATACTTCTTTTCCTACCTTTAATAAATGTAAAACCTCACTACCTTTTGCACATATCCAGACCAAATCTTAGCTCAGGACAAGAGGCTGGAAAGAATCTCTACAAGTCACCCACAGCACCTCAGAATCCCAGTAGCAATACTGTGACTGACAGTAATGTTCTCATTGGTGTCTCGTTTCAGAGTAACTGACATTCTGGAAATCTATGCAATATGAACACTACTCAAGGATCAGAGGAAAACAAAGGTATTTTCAGACACATAAGATTTGAAATAACTTTCTGCTAAGGAACTTCTGTAGGACTGAGGAATTTGGATCCAGAGGGAAAAAGAAGGTTTTGGGAAAGGAGGCTGAAGAAGGAAAATCATAAAGGAGCAAAATGACACACACACATACTTCCCCAGGTAAATCTCATTGATAAAGCATGAGTGATACTCTCACCCTCACTCATCACTCACTCAGCGAATGTTTGCTAAGATTTAAGATGATCTCACATGCTGGTGACACAGACCCAAACTCCCGCCCTTGTGAAGGCTACAGGCAGGCAGGTGAGATGTCTCCTGTGTGTGATGATGCCCACTATGGAGAGAAAGCACGCAGGGCCTGGGCATCAGGACTGCTGGTGGGTAAGAGGGACAGAGGAGATCCGATCCCAGTCTGAGCCTGACCCTCCAGATGTATGTGCCTTTATGATGGTGAGAAGAACTCATTTCAGTCTTTGCCTTCATCATCTCTGAGGCATGGCTTGTCCTCCTCCTCCTTGCCTCCTTCTTCTTTTGAATTTTCTTCATTTTTTTTTCCTTAATTCAGAGTGGCTTTTTAAAGGATATACTGTGACGAATGGGAACGCTGGCACTGGGAAAGCTCTCTGAACGCTCCAAAGAGGGAAATGTCAAGGTCATGCTGGTGGCAAGGTCCTGAGAGGAAGGCACTCACTGCTCGCGATGTGGGGGAGGGTGGTTTGCAGCTGACCCTGTGCCCACAGCTCTGGAGAAAATGTGGCAATCTGATGGGGTGGGACTATCACCGGATAGAGTCTGAGGAGGTTCTGAAGCTGCAAAAAGAAACCTAACTCACCTTACTCATAGAATAGGTTTGCAGGTTCACTGACATCCATTGCAGAAAAATAATTTTCAAGACTTGTGAGGAAGAGGCATAGGAAAGAACTTTATGAGGCAGAAATTTAAGCACACACTCAAGAGTGGAGTGTGGACATTCAGAGAAATGAGACGCCTTAGCTTCCGGAACAGGAAACATTTATACTTCTCTTGAGGGGGAAACCCTGGGAAAAGATGGTCCACCCCCACTAGAAGGGTGCCAGCCTATTTTACAGGTATGGGCCTGGTTTTGTTTTTTGTTTTTTGCTTGTTTGTTTTGTTTTGTTTTGTTTAACATAGTGTAAGGGCAGATTAGAGGGACATAAACAAAAACCCAGGGCAAAACGCAGATGACTGACATTGTAAAACCATCTCATGTTTGTCTGTGGCTGATAATTGTAAGATCATCACATGCTTATCAGGTACTATGTGCTTGAAAAAAATACTGTACTGTATCCTTTATGAAAGTGTTGTCACATTTACTCTATGTTGACCTTGTTCCCTTCCCAGAAACAAAGGCTAAGACCCTGACTGGCCTCGGCCATACCAATCAACAAAACTGCTTTACCCCTGTAAGTATGGGCACATCCCATCCTCACCGGGGCATCCCAAGCAGGATGCCCCCGATCTTGCAGTACCACTCTGCTGTTAAGATAGCTTCACTTCTGCTTCCTCTGCATTTGCCACACTCTAAACAAACTTGCTTCACACTGTACCAGTCTTGACTACCCCAGTTTCTGCTAAAAACCCCACTTCTCCATTCTTCACTGGAGTGAGGGCAAGGAAGTGAAGAGAGGTGGAGGGTCACTCAGAGACACCCCATACACAAACACACCAGATGCAACAATAGATAATCTGGACACTCTTCAGATTCTCCCAACCCAGCCTGTTACCTTAGGATCAGGTTCCTCCCCTTTACTTTCTCAGCTAAGCTGATCTCTGGACTTTCAGTATTCCTGAGGAATTTTGGGTGTAACGAGTCTGGAAGGGAAGGACCCTAGAATTATCCAAGGGAATGCTGATATGAATAGCTCTGGGTAACTTTGACTGGATCCTAGAAATTGCAGTCTTCTTAAAGTGCAATTTTTAAAATTACAATTTTCTTGTCTCTTCTCTACCTTTGATATCTTTTATTTCGTCTGTCCTGTCTCAGGACTGTGGGACGAGAGGGCCTGGGTGGGCTGCAGTGTTGTCTGAACTGAGCATCTGGAAGGGCTCAGGAAAAATGAGTTTATATGAGGTCTTTGAGGGGAAAGAAGATGCAGATTCCATGGGCTGTGGCCAGTTGCACATTTATTTGACTGCTAGAGATTTAAACAGTAAAATATACAATCTATAAACTGGTTTCATTTTGAACTTAAACTTGATCTATGCTTCTTCCTGTTCTTCCTCATGAGACAGACTGAACTCCACGGTGCTCTTTGGACTGAGACGCACAATGATTGTGCAAGACTGGAGGTCCCAGCTTGTAAAGCTCAAAGTTGTCTGATTCATAAACAGTATTTACAGAAAGTTTTCTGGAATGGGAGCTTCCCTGACCGGTCTTCAGGCCACTGCTGGGAATCCCCCGCCCTGAGCCAGATGAGGAACACACGTTGCTGCCCTGCTCACAGGCACCCAGGGGCCCACCTCGACTGCCAGCTTCCCTAGTAGAGTAGACTTTCGCAGGCAGTGCTGGCAGTGATCTCTACCCACACAGGACACCCACAGGAAAGTGAACTTTCCATTACAAATAACCAATTAAACCCATCTTTGCAACTCACACCCACACAGGAGGGATGCTAACCAGATGTCAACAAGGCAGAATCAGAAGGAAAATGTCCTGCTTTGTCTAGGGAAACAAGCTTGCTCTCAGCAGTCAGAACACTTGGCCTGGTCTTGGAGAGCTGAACTCGGCTGAGGGTGGTGTAGGGGAAGAAGCTGAGGGTTAGGCCAAGGTAGGTGCCTTAAGGAAACCACATAACCAAAGGGTGAGTTACACCCTAATTCCACCCTGATCAAGGGCCGGCTATCTCACCTCTGCATGGGAGCAGGTGGCCAGGGGATCTGAGAACCATATCTGAACCTCTGCCACCTCTCTCAGGAGGGTTCAGTGGAGTGATGGGGGATTGCCCCAACTTCAGTCTTGCTCTGTGTCCTCTGAGCTTTCGTGAAAGTGCAAGGGAGGGTCACAGAGGGAGCAAGGGACATGGCCCCACAGACCTTCCCTTTCCTTGTGGAGAGGAAGAGGCCAGAGCTTGTCCGGTTCTGCTGTCTTTCAGTCAGATTCTGAGGAACCTGATCCTTAGGGTCACCTGGGCAATCTAAAGAGAAGCTGCAGGTATCCGGCCCCACCCTAGACACATGGGTCAGGGATTCTGGGATGGAGTCCAGGAATATGTACTTTATTAAACCTTTCAGATAATTCACATAAGAAGCTAGGTCAAGGAAAACCTGACATAAAGGATCCAAAGAGAAGGCTCACTCAGTAATTCAGTTATTAAAACCTTTTTGGCACCCAAAGAACTCTTCTAAATCAATAAGAAAATTAGGAACGACCCAGTGGAAATATTGACAATGGCAGCTTCAGCAATGGCTACGTGGAACACTGTTCATCCTCACTAGTAAAGAACTGAAGCCACCAGATGTAACTGTTTTTGCACAACTGGCAAAGATGAAAACATTTTCTGAGTATGGCCTGGTGGGAGGAAGCCACGCCCTTGCACCTTGTTGGTGAGACTGAATTGATGCAGTGTTTGGGAGAGCAATTGAGCAATCTCTGTCACAATCCTACAGGTAAGAAACTTTGATGAAGTGATTCAGAGGCTTTTGCCCAATAGATGTGTTCAAAGAAGCAAGCAGCAGCTGTATGCATAAGAATAACTCTCACAGAACTGTTTATAATAGCAAGAGCCAGGAATACCCTAATTCCATGTCAGCAGGAGATGGTTATGTACATTGTGGTGAAACCACACAGTAACTCTTATTCAGCTATTAAGAAGAACAATCCAGATCTGTATCTGTCTGTCTCCCATGATGTTATTTTTGTGAAAATACATGTACTGTACCGTTGGAATCCATTTCAGGTAAACAAAAAAGGGTAGAAATGGGCATTTGGGCTCATGTGTACGTGGAATATTTAGAAGAAAGCCCAAGGAATTGTGAACTGTCAACGTCCCTCTACAGAATGGGGTGATGGCTTGGAGGAGAAAGATTTTATTTACTTCTAAGCCGTCAACTTTATAAATTACTTGAATTCTACCATTATCATAGGTTACTCTTGTAAAGTGAAATAAAGTAAATATAAACTAAAGAAGTTAAAATGCACACGTGCACAAGCACCATGTGTGTGGCGACCTCGCTCCCTGTAGCAGATAGCTCTGGGCTGGCTCCCACACCTCCTGGGCGGCGGGGCCTCTGAACTTCCCTACAGCCTCATAGACCACCCCAAGTGAACTCCTGGGTTAGCACTAGCCAGGCTCAGGTCCCTCCACGCTCTACCCCAGGGCTTTGCTAGTCCAGCGTTGACACCTGAGAAGTACAGGTGGTGAGTGGTCTCCAAGTAGCCACAGATGGGGGAGGATGTGGGATCCACATCAGCTTCAGCCTTCAGGACAATGCCTGGCATCTTACGCCTTTCTCGGAAGGTGGAGGAGGTCATGTTGCACATCCACACACACTTCCCTGTCCTGTCTCTTTCCCCCCATTTCTGATTCGAGGTTGGTAGCCCAGTCAGCTACCTCCTTCAGATACTGCCTTGCAGAATTCTTAAGCTGTCTCCTCATCAGAATTGTAGGTTCTGGGCTACCTTCTCGAAGGCTCTGGAAAGACTCAGTGAGAGCGAAAGACTCGGTGAGAGCATAAGCCTCACTGACAATAGCAGAGAGAACAGACAAGACAAGGACATGAGGAGATGTCACTCACTGCTCAGGGCTTCATGTGGATGGCCCACTGCACCATCTCAATGACCTGCCAAGCTGATACTGTTTTGATCCACATTTCCCACGTAAGAAATCTGAATGGCCACAGGTCCCCAAGCCCAAGTTTGTGGAGCTGGGGTTGGCTGCTTCAGACCAGCCCATGTTCTGGGCCCTTGACTGCAGTTCTAGAGCTCAGGCCCTGTCCTTCGGGCTTTGCAGGCTGGGATGAATAAAGCAAGTTGTGCAGAGCAGATGGATGCATCCAGAACGGGCAAGACAAAACCAAGGTGGCAAGATGCTTGAGTTGCACAGTCTGGGGACCAAGAGGTAGAGGACAGATGTCATTTCCCATTGGAAAGGGGAACTCTGGAAGAGTCATACGCCAGAACCTCTTATGGGGGGGTCACCCATAAGCTGTGTCCATAGCCTTAGGCATGGGTATGGGGAGCTAGGGACAGACAGCTGAACAACCTGACTGTGGAGGCAGGTGTCATGCCCTGAGTGTTTGTCTCTCCAAATGTATGTGTATGTAGAAACCTCCCAAAGTGAGGGTATTAGAACACGGAGCCTCTTGCAGGTGATGAGGTCACAGGGATAAAGCACTATAAATGAGATTGGTGCCCATATAAAAGGGACCCTGGAGAGCTCCTCATGTTCCATGTGGGGGATGCAGCGAGAAGGTGTTGCCTGTGAATAGGAAGCAGCCCTCCCAGATGTTGCTTCTACTCCCCTCATCCTGGGCCTCTAGCCCATCTGTGACAAAGGAATTTCTGTTGTTCGACCACCCCATCTGTGGCATTTGGGTTTAGCAGCCTGAAGGGACTAGACCAAGATCCAAGGAGAGGGGCAACTCAGGGGTGAGTGGGAGACTGGAAATGGGGTCCTCAGCTTGAAGGGTGTTTTATGAGATTAGACAGCAAATGCCTGACCCTGAGATTGTTGAAGGTTACCTCCCAGAAAAGCTCCTGGACATGAAGGCCATTTTCACAGTGGGTCCAGGCCTGTATTATGTGGAGCTGAACTCAGCTGCCCAGCTGGGGCTGAGCAGGAGCACCTGGTTACCTAGGTCCCTGTGCTCTGGATGCCAGGCTCGGGCCCCATGGGACAGGTGTCATACCCTAGTGGCTTCCTCCAGGAGTGGAAGGTCCTGACCCTCTGTGGTATGAATCCTGGGAGGATGATACTGAGGATGTGAGGAGCATTCTGCCCTGCTAGGAATGGGGACTTTGTTAAAAGGTGCCCTGATAATTTCTGCAACCCTGCAAACCCCCCAGGCCTTGGCTAGCATTTGTGTTGAGTGTTGACAGTCCCCAGCAACCTTGGGCAGGCAGGTGTCCCAACGTGACATCTCTCTGACAGGACTCTATTCACCTGCTCCCCAGCTGGGCTTGCTGGCTCTCAGCACCAGCTCCACACTCCTGAGAACTCAAGTTTGTCCTTCTTTCTTCAGTTAACAGCATGATCACCCTCTGCCCCCCCGTCCCCCCCCGGCCGCCTCACAGCCTTGGTGACTGTCAGCCAGTTCTGCTGGGTCTCTGGGCTTTTCTCTTATTGCTCCTTCTTCCTACTCCACTGGTTTCTCCAGAGTTCGGGTCTTTGAATGTCTCCCTTGACTCCCTGGATGTCCCAGACTTTGCAGCTGTCAGCCCCTCCCCCTCCCACCTGTGCCCTCCACTCCAAGGTCACCATCAGAAAGGACCCAGTTCGGATTCCCCAGTGGGTCCTCGTGTTGTGTGTGACAAGGTCCAGAGTTCAGCACAGTGCATGTGGTGAGCAGAGGTCATGCCCAACCCACTGTGACAGCTTTAACAAGAGGAAGGAAAGAGGCTGCTGCCCTGTTGGCATGATGCTGCCCAGGACTGTGGGAGTGAGAGGGGGCTGGTCTTGCAGCTGATGCACTCAGAGACGCCTCTCAGAGCCCCATTGTTACCCACTTTCTGTGGGAAAAGTAAAAGAAGTATCTGGCCCTGAGCTCATTGCAACTGAATTTTCCAAAGTCTTGAGGCTGGTGAGTTGTTTAGAGCTCGGTCTCCTGCGTGGGCCAGGGATGCCCAGGTGCCCAGCTGCTTTCTTAGAGGATGCCAAGCACTTGGTAACACCAGCGGCTTAGGTTCTTAGTGCTTTTGCCTTTGGTTATTTTCACAGTCTTGATCTAATTCTCCTCTGGTCCTAGAGGCGTTGCCTTCTTCATGAGGAAGAAGCCCCTCTGAGAACTAGACCCAGCATCAGCCTTGGGCTGTGCATATAAGTGGTGAAAGAGCAGCTGCTCCCCTGAGCCCCAGATCCTCCTGTGCACTCTGGGACACATAAAGGTCCCTTTATGCCTTGAAGTCCTGAAGCTAAGTCCCCAGGCTGCCTCCTTCTTTCCGGTGGAACAGAGGCTCTCACCCCCTGATGCTACAAGCCTGGAAACCGGGATGAGCCGGGTCCCAGCCAAGACCATCTGCTGACTGCAGTGTCCCTGCACTAGGGCTCCCTTGAGGTACTCTCCCCACCCATCTGGTCCGAAATGACATCACTGTCTCCTAGTCCCTCTTACTCTCAACACTTGAGTTTCTTTTCAAACTTGGCTTTCGCAAACCTACCCAGAGAAGCAATCAGCTGAGAATTTTAATCCCTAGCACACTTGGCCCTGCCTCTATGGGGGAAGAAGCAGCAGAGTACCCCAGGCTGCAGCCTGGCGTCACCCATGCTGGCCCCTCATGCTGTGCCCACGGGGTCAGGAAGAGGGAGCACACTCGGGATGCGGCACATGGTTTCAGTCTCTTGCTCCCTGAGGCGTCAGCAGCTCCAACTATGGTACACTTGCCCACAGCATTGCGGACCCCTGAACACCTAAGGGGCTGGGGCTAGGTTTGGGGTCAGGATGCAGGGAGCAGACCCAGAGAGACCTGTTTCCCAGAACCTTCCCTTCTTCCTGCACACTCATTGTGAGGCCTTAGATCAGACGCCATTCTCCTAACGTGCCTTTATTTTCTTGACCTGAATACAGGGTTTGATGCTGGCACTGTGCCACTTTCCCAAGTCCAAGCAACTTTATTTCTGACTTCAAGCATCACAGCCTCAAGACATGATGGACAATAGCTGGTTTGAGATGACTAGTCAGACTGGTCTGAATGCTATGTGACCTAGATGCTCCAGGCCTCAGCTTTCTCATCTGAGAAACAGGGTGATAAGGGTGATATGTCCCCCTAAAGTTCACACACTGGGCTAGGGATTTAGCTTAGTGGTTAGAGTGCTTGCCTAACAAGTGCAAGGTCCCGAGTTCGATCCCTGACACCAAAATATAAATAAATAAATAAAATAAAATAAAATAAAATTCACCGGCTGAAGCCAGGACCCCAGAAGGTGACTGTATTTGGAGATAAGACCTTTACAGAGACTGTCAAGTTAAAATGAGGTCTTAGGGTGGCTCTAACCCAACCTGAGTGGGATCCTCTTAAAAAGAGATGAGGACACAGACACAGGCACACACAGAGGGACTGCCAAGTGAGGACACAGGAGAAGACAGTATCTGCAAGCCAAGGAGAGAGGCCTCAGGAGAAACTCGTCCTGTCAACACCTTGACCTCAGACTCTTCAGCTCCTAGAAAAACAAATATCTCTTAATTAAACCCTCCAGGCTATGGAGCCATGTTACGGCAGCCAGAGCCCCCAAATGCAAGTTGTTTATAATCACAAGCTTTCCAGTGCCTGGTCTGGTTTTGTCCACTTTGGTATCAGGCTGTCTGGGGTCGAATCCTTGCTCCCGTCTTTACCAAGTCTGTGACTCTGAGCACACTTGACCTCTCTAAGCATCAGGTGTCCAGTCTGAGCAGAGAGAATGCTCACAGCACCTGTCCATAGGGCCGCTCTGAGACTTGGGAAGTGTGTGTACATCGAGTGCTGAAGACCACAGAGCCAGGAAGTTCTTTGGCATGGATTCCAGCTGAAGTAATCCGGTGCCAAAATGAATGCAACCAGATTAACTCCAGGCGAGTCTGTGTTTTTATCATAAACTGTGTCTCCATGGTCAATCCGAAATGAACATTGTAGAAACAAAAGCTGCACGCTCTCTGCATGGAACTCCCAGCCAGGACTCGGCTCTTCTCCGGCTGAAGAGCACCACGGAGCAGGAGGCTCAAGCTGCACACCAGCCCTGCTCTCTGCATTGCATATTTGCTCCTCGGGCCCCAGGCCAGCTGCCCGCCATCTCACCCACCACATGGAGCTTCCAGAAAAAACAATGGCAAAGCCCTAGGATGAACAGCAGCGATTTACTGACAAGAGGTAAACACTGGAAACAGAACCCAAAATACCACTAGCTAGTGCTTATTTGTCAGACAGAAGCAGTTTCTCGAGTGGTGTCTCAGACATGTTTCAGAAGCTGTACTAACTCTTCTAGACTGCTCTCATGGAGCTGTCCAAGGCTACTGACACAGAGAAGGGCACATGGGGTGAGTCCCCTGTCATCTGCACAAGCGCTCAGCAGGTAAGCTGACTTCACCTTGAAATGATCCTGGGTCTGTCTGCACAGCTAGTTTCTGTGATGCCAGGGTGAGCTCATCCCGACACTGCCTCCCCTCCGGTGAGCAGCTAAGAAATCCTAAATCCAGGCCAACCCCATGCTGCCAGGCAGGTTCGCAGAGGAGGATCAGCGTCCCCTCTGCCGACCGGCACGTGGCTCCTCAGGACCTGGGGTGCAGCTGGCTGTGCCCTGGCTCACGGCTGCTGCATGTTGACAGCATATTATAAAAGCTCAGTTAAACGAGTGCCTTAGACTCACCGCACCTCAGTAAGCTGTGCTGTGTTTTCTGGCTGAGGAATAACACTGGCAAGCATCTTTTTAGATCAGGTCTTGCCGCCAGGGGGTTGAATTCCCCTCCATTCCACATAAATAATTCAGCGTGAGACTGAAATAAATTATATGGTCAAAAAGAAGGAAACGCAAGAAGCAGAGGTCCTGCAAACTCAATTATAGCATTTTCTTCTGCAAAGACTAGGACAGAGTCTGGCACAGGTGTCCTGGCGGGCAGATGTCCTGGCCACTTTACCTCTACCTTCATTGTATGGCCTCATTTGGGGAGTGACATTTCAGCCTCTCAGAGGAAAGCTGGTCTTTCCAGAGGTCGCTTGGCCAAGATGCTTGACTGTTAGAAGAAAAATAAGAAATCAGGAGAAAGAGAGAGAGAGAAAGAAATTCTTGATGTGTTATTCCCTCTCCTGCCTGTCAAGAATGAATTGGGGAGGGCAGCATCTGCTCCAAGTATAGCGATTTAGTACAAATTCACTATTCCCTTTTCCCTTTTGGTTAATCATGAGATGGTCTGAGTTTCCCCTCAAGTTCTGAGGCCCGGAGTGCTGCTTGGCAGTCAGTCACATTCCCTCTGAAAAGGCTCTTGTTTCTGAGGCTGCTTCTCAGAGCTCTGGAAAATGACTCAGAACCAGACCGATGCGGGGCTCTCTTGCGCCCGGGTCAAGATGAGTCCTCCCATCTCACAGCTGCAGACCGAGGCAGAGGTCAAGGCCTGGTCTGGGTGGCTATGGCTCATGCACCCTGACACCTGCGTGTCTAAGGGGAAGCAAGAGGAAAGAGCAGGAACAGGCCCTGCGTGACACGTCACAACTGTTATCACAGCTGTCAGAGCCTTGAGGAAACCCTCATCCACAAGCATCACCTCCAGGGTGCCCACTCCTGCCTCGGAGGGGGTGCAGAAGCTCCGTCAGCCAAAACCAGGGTACCCTACTTGGTCTGGTCCAGGCCCTGAGGCAGCAACCTCCACTGTCACAGAGGGACTCGGGCCAGACCCTACCCCTCCCTGGACCCTGCTCTGGAAGGCACATCAGCAGGGGGGCTGCCATTGCGGGGAGCCGTGTGGCACTGTCTCTCCGAGTCCTCTGTGCTTCATCTGTTTATGCTTGAACAGGTCGTAAGACACTTACATGACATGTGATCTGTACCAGGCCCTGTTCTAAACCTGTGTGTGTGTTAGTTCATGTGATCCTCCCAACAGCCCCAGAGGGAGGTCATCATCAGACTAGTGTCATCATTTCCTCTACAGAGGAGACACCAAGGGAGGCACAGAGAGAGCCAGAAGGATTAAGGCACAGGGCCCACCATTGTCCCAAGCTCCCTGGGTAGCAGGGATGGATCTGGGAGGGCTAAACAGCCTGGTCCAGTCCAGCCTCCTGAGCAGTCCTAGCTGCTCCACCTCCAGCCTCTGTTCAGCCCTTTGGAGAGGCTGCTGCCGTTCATAGCTGTCTGTGCACCTTTTCTAAAAATGCTGCATGCGTTTGCTCTGGTTGGATGTGGTGTGAGGGTCCCAAGGCTGCGTGTGTTGAAATTTAGTCCTCACTGTGTTACTAAGAGGTGGAAACTTAATCCAAACATGATGTTTAGTGGAGGGGCTTTTGGGAGACGATTTGCATCAGATAGTCAGCAGGGTGGAGCCCTGTGATTGAATCCTGGTGGTTTAATAAGAAAAGAGAGGGTGACCAGGAGACACACGTGTCTTCCTTGTCTCCATTATGTGAGTCCCTGAGCCACCTCAGGACTTTGTCAACAAGCAGACCATGGCCAGATGCAGCCCCCTGGCCTTGTACCTCCAGAATCATGAGCCAAAACAATCTCTTTTCTTTATAACTCAGTCTATGGTATTATGTTCTTGGCCACAGAAAACAAACCAATACACACACACACACACACACACGCACACACACACGCACATATAGCATATGTATCTGTATTCATTTTGGGGGTATATGGTAGCATTTCGTACTCTTTTTGTACCTGTCTTGTACATTTCACAGTACAAACTACAGCTGGTAATCTCACCTCCTGATATCTGTATGGGCTGTTTTTATTCATCTCGTTATAAACATGGCTGAAACCATCATTCTCCTGGACACACTCCTGCACAGTGGGGCTGTGGGGGCAGTGGGCCATCTCCGAGATACTCATGTTTTAATCCCTGTATCTTTCAGTACTTTGTGTTATGTGGTAAATGGGATTCTGTAGATAGGATTGAAGTTCTAGCCCTTATGAAAGGGAGATTATCCTGGATTATCTGGGTGGACGGTGAAATTGCTTAAGCCCTGGGTATGGCCTGACGTTCACATGTGTGCACGCTTATGTATATATACTTATACCCCACACAGGCATATGTATATCAGAGAGAAGGCCCCTACATTGGGCTCAGAGGATGACATTCGGGGATGACAGCTGTTATAGTTTCAGGACTGATCAAAGTGCCCCTGAAAATCCACCCAGAGCAGCTGCTACTTCACAGATAGAAAGAAGAGTTAGGGCAGCCTGGTGATATACCTGGGGTTGGGCCACACAAGGTGAGAGCCCTGTCCCCTGTCCCTGGCATGTTGAGTCTTCACTCAACAACCATGTCTCCAGGTGCTGGTGACAGCCCTGTGGAAGGACAAACCTTCTTGTTGGAGTGGGTGGCACCCTTGCAGACCACTGGCAGTGTGGGAGCTCTCCCTGGGGTAGGGATGATCCCTCCACGCCTCTGCTGCAGTGTTCTAGAAACCTTATCTTCTCAATGGTTTGAGGATTGGAGTGGTAAAAGCCAGAACTCAAGGAGAAATGTTACCAAGATGAGTAAAGCTTGCAGAACCAAGACCTTTTCTTTCTTGGAAAGAAATAGAAAGGATTATTACAATTTACCTCTCTTTGGGGCAAGGCACAGTCTAGATGGAATAAAGCCCATGAAATTCCCTACTTTTAAGTCACTTATCTAAGTCGCTCCCAAATGTCAGTTGGCAGTCTGCCTGATAGTCAATGGGGGCTTGTTAGGCACTCAAATTCTGGGCCACTGTGACTTCTGAATCTCTAAGATAGGGCCTGGGAGGCCACTTGTGACAAACTCCCAGGGTGGCTCTGTTGTGTCTGACATGGACATCACTGTCCAGTGTCCTTTACAAACAATAGCAGCCCAGTCTGCTTGAACTAAGGGACAGGTACCCACATCGGAGGTCACTTACTTGGCCATCATGCAGCCACAGAGGGCAGCTCTTCCCTGGAGCTGTTTACCTTCCCTAATCTCCACCTATCAGCACTATTTTTGGAGAAGTAAAACTCAGCGCTTGCATCATGTGATGGCCTTTCTCGTATTTGAAGGCAAGTACACCATGGTGTCCATTGGCCCCACCAGCTTCTGGGAGTGCAAGGCCTTCCAGGGCCTCATGTGAGGCAGTCTGGCTTCCTCCCACCTGGGCCCAAACGTGGGGCTCTGCTCACCCCACATGGGTGATGCACATGTGCACTGCAGCTGCAGATGTATTCTAACAGGAGCCTCCTCGAGAGGAAGCCTCCATCCCCCCAGTTGCTCTCCAAAGGAAGATGTCCCACTGGAGGGGATACTGGGCTTCAGGGAGCACCTGGGAGGGTCTGCAATCCTGTCATACTGTCTTGATCTGTCATGTGTCCTAGGTCTGAGGTGATGGCAAGTTTGTACCACAGTTCTGCACATCACAGTCTGTTCTCTCGTGTTCCAGCCATCTCAGCTCCTGCCTTGTTCATGCTGTTGCAAAGTCAGGTCCTATCACACACACCACTCATTTCATCTCTAGGGCAAGACACTGTTCCTGTTGTTGATGTCGCTTTCCACACCGTGGAGTGGGAACACTCCACAGAAATGTGGATGACAGCCCAGGTTCTCCAAGGGGTTATGCATCCCCAAACACCAGCCCTGAGGTTCAGGTAGCAGTTGAGGGCTGCCATGGGGAGCAGCCACACTGACATCAAGCCAGGCACCCATAACAAGAAAGCAGGGCTGGTGTACGGTCTAGTTAATTATGCTTTTCCCCTCCTTATTTAAAAAGTATGCAAATATATGTGTGTGTGTATGCAAGTGCATGTACATATATGCACACACATAGATACATTCATGTATATGACTTATATGTTCATATGACAGTCAAGAGATCAACGGCCCATGAATGCACTTTACAGAAGAAAAAAAAATGAAACTCAGAAAAGTAAAATGACATTTCTGACTGCAGAGTTAGTAGCTAAGTCAGAACCAAGAAGGGTACAAACTTTGTGGCACTTTATCTTCACTGGGGTAAATATATGTAGCTCAAAGTCAGAATGGCACAGCAAAGACATATTTGAGAGGACTTCCAGTGATGTTCCTGCTCCTCCTGCCCTCATCTGCTCCAGCCTTTGTCCCTGGTGTCTCTGTCCAGGGTCCTTCATCCGATATGACCAATGTGGATACACATTTCTTCCTACCCCTTTCTACCCTCAAAGGCTGCATTTGGATACACCATCCTTTATTTTGCTTTATCACTTATGAAACCCTAGCGTGCTCACTCATTGTTATTATCATTACGCGTTTTATAGTTGTTTTTGGTTTGCTTGTGTCTTAGTTACTTTTCTCATTGCTGATACTAAATACCCAACACCCAGAGTTAAAGGAGGAAAGGTTTACTTGGCTCCCAGTTTGTAGAGATTTCAGTCATAGTTGGCGCTCTCCAAGGCAGAGTGGCATGACAAAGGGGCATCACAGAGAAATGTTCTTGGCAGGCAGAATGCATCAAAGCAGCAAAGCAGTGCAGAAGCAGCAAGCAAACACAGCAGCCCTCTTTCTGTCCCTTATATTCTTATCCGGGCTACACACCCTTAGAGCCAGTAGACTCATACCCAGGGTGGACCTTTCCATTTTCCACACTCAGAACTATCCTAAACCAACTGGGGACTAATTTAGTAATCACGCACCCTTAATTCCAGCATCATATACTCTAGCTCCAGCCACCTCTGGAAAAGCCCCACTTATGACCACATGGGGCTTTGGGGGGCATCTAGACATAAATTATAACAGTTTGTTTTGTGGTGTTGAGGGCTGAATCTAGGTCTCGCATATGCTAGGCAAGTGCTGAACCACTAAACTACACCCCCAGCCCATGGTGTGTTTGTTTAAGTCACACTCCATAAAACTCGCTCCCTCAAAATACACCATTCTGAGGCTTTTAGAGTGTTTGAAGACATACAACTATCTCACAGTCCCATAGCTTGTGAACCAGTCATGTGTGAAGAACCAACCTGGGTCTCTTTCCACCAGTCACCACGACCCCTCCCCCAGAGGCACAGTCAGGATTCTGGTTCACAAGTCCTTGTGTGTACTCTGTGTCTTTGCTGGGTTCTGCAGTTGGGGATAGGACAGGGTCCAAACACAGCTAATATTTTGATAATTACTTTGTTCTCTAACAGATCATCTTGAATTATTTTACCACCAACTGCAGCAAAGAGGATGCCTGCCCCCAGTTCCCTTCCATCTCTCATAGGCCAGTGCAGGATATTCTTCTTTTTCTTTTTCCCCTTCTTCCCCTTCTCGTCCTCCTCCTCATCATCCCTGTCCTCCTTCTCCTCCTCCACCTCCTCCTCCTCCTCTTCTTCTTTTTATTTTTTATTTTTTTGAGACAAGGTCTTGCTATGTAGTTCAGGCTGGTCTTTAATTCACTACATAGCCCAGGCTGGCCTCAAATTTAAAACGATCCTCCTGCCTCAGCTTCCTGAGTACTGGGATTATAGGTGTGCACCACCAGGCTGGGTAGAATATTATTCTTCTTAATTTTACTTACCTGAAAAGAAATAGTATCACACTTTGTTTCAGTTATTCTAGGAATATATCTGTATCACAGCCACTTCCGAGATGGCTCCTAAGGACCCTGCCCTCCCTGCTATGCTTCCTCCTGTGTGAGTCCAGCCTTGTACCCAGATAACACACGGCAGGAATGAGATGTGACTTCCAGGGCCAGCAATAAGATGCTTGCTTGTTCTGGGGAGAACAGCTGCCACGTCCTAAGGACACTGCCCTGCAGTCCAGGTGGAGGGGAACAGCTTCCTGCCTGCGAGGTGGCCGCCTTCACTGACCCTCCAGCCCCAGCAGCCTTGGTGGCAATCCCGTGGACATCTCCCAGCTACCTCCTGAGAGACCCTGAGCTGGAGCACGTGGCAGAGCCTCTGGAACCCCTGCCCTCAGACACACCACGGGGTGGAAGGTGGGGTGGTGTTTCAGGACCCTGGGAGTCACAGAGGTGTCCCTGCCAGCCCTGAGCATGCTTCCTCGGTTGTGTTAGTACAAAGCCTCTAAGAACACATATGTCTGATACGCATCGTGCCTCCTGTCCAGCCTTAGCTTTTCTCAGTGCCTGCTGCCCCCACACAGTCTCCATCTTCACCCAAGGGAGACTTGCACAGCATGCTGGCCACACTTGTTCACCAGGAGTGATGTGTCTCACACGGCTCCTGAGCCTCTGCCACAGCAGACCCAACTCTGCCAGGTTTCCCGGAGATTTGGATGGAAATGATTTGTTGCCCCACTTCCCTTTCCCAGGTATGATGCTGTGGGGCCAAGAGAGCCTTCTGTCCACCTGGTCCTTCTGCATTTCTGGGACAAGTGTCTCTGGACCCGTGCCTGCCAATGGCACAGATTGCTGTGATGGTTTCTTTTCCACACAGGATAGAGATTTGGTTTTGTTTTACTTCCGTCTGTCCAACCCATCTTCCAGCCCTGCCCATGAATGCACTTTGCAGAAGAAAAAAAAAATGTAACTCGGAAAAGTAAAATGACATTTCTGACTGCAGAGTTAGTAACCCAGCCCTTCATCACACTCACCACTGTCCATAGGCTCAATCACCTTGTCCGAGGTTGCAGATGGAAGGAAGATAGAGGCATCATGTCAGACAGTTCTGGTGACCACCTCAATTCTGGAGTCCTGCCTTGTCCTTTCCATGTGAAAACACAACAGAACAAGATATTCTTGAGCTGAAAGGGGCAAGACAGCTGGAGGTAATTCAGATTGCACTAATATTTCCTTGGTAGGGAGATTCAATGGTAAGAAATAATCAGATATTCAATATTTACTTGCAACAACCAAGAAATAAATTTCCCTGTTATGTTAAAAACAATAGCGTAGAGGAATAAAAGTGAGGCCCCATTGGTGGGTACTGGGTTATTTTGACAGCAGAGAGGCACAAAGCTTTCTTGGCGGAAGGAATAGTTAGTGCCTGCAGACCCTTTGAGGATGAAAGCAGTTTCTAAAGGGCGAATGCTGCTTGGTAATTTAGTAACATGGCTATTAATAACGGGAAAGCTAATGCTTTTTAAGATGGGTTTTCTTGTGATATGTGAGCTCTAAAATACATTTGGCACATCTAGTTCTCCTAGAATTTAAAATGAAACAAACAAAAAAGGACAAATAGAAAATTTGCTGGGGAAGTAGACACTGTCTATTTATAACGCACAAAGAGCTAGGAGCTTCACATGCTTCTAAGCTCAAGTAAAGAACAACCCTCCTCAGGAAACACTGTGCACCTTGGGGATGTTTGCTGGGCTTGCCTGGCTGGACAGGGACAAAAGGGCCTGAGTGTGGTCCTCGGCCAGCCCCAGGCAACAGTAATCAGCAGTGTAGAGGTGATTACTAACACCCCCCAAAGCTCAACTATCTCTGTGCAAAGAACCTCACGCACACTATCCCCCTCGGTCACGTACTCACCCACAGGTCAGGTTCTATTACCCAATCATACAGATGGGCCTACTGAGGTGATGCAGGGTTCCTTAAGGCCCTGGGAAAGGAGGGGTCAGGGACAGAAGTCTTCTCGGATCAAGTTCTCGGACACTTCCTGAGCAGAGGAAGGGCTACATCATGTGCTGCCTGAGACCCCAGACCACTGAATTATTATTAAGAAAATGACAACCTAAGAGCTTAGGTTCAGGGAGCTTCTGGGACACTGAAGGCTCCTGGAGGGTGGCACCTGTGGAGAAGACTCAGCAACTTGCGTCCTCCCATGAGCCTGGCCCATGCACCCTCCACTTGGCTGCTCATCTGAATCCATCCTGGTGGTATCATAGTAAATAGACTGTGTTTCGCCGAGTCTGTGAGCCACTCCAGCAAGTTCATCAAGACCAGTGGGAACCTCGATGTGCAGCCAGTTGGTCAGAAGCACAGGACTCACAATTGGTGTTCAAGATGGGGAGTCTCGGGATGGAAGCCCGACCTAAGATCTGAGGCTGTCTCTGTGTGGACAGTGCAGTACTGAACTGGTCAGGAGGGCTGTGTGGACCATGGAGAGGAGAAGGCCACTTCGGCATTTCCTGCATCACACGGAGGGCTGTTGGAATTCTCACGTGGAGAGGAGGCAAAGCTCTTCTGATGATGTTCAGGCTCACTGATATTCCCTCAAATCTTAATTGTCCTCCTGAAATCATGGGAAAATTTCAGATATTAATAGGTCAGTGAGTTAAGTGACTTTTCTGTTCCCAAGCTCCTTTCTCTACGCTAAGTTCTCCTTTGATATTCGCAGCTCACAGCACAGGAAGGGCTCTGGTTGCCTCCGGTGATATCTGGGTGTGCACTGGAGCCTGGAAGACAGAGCTGGGTACCACCTCTTCTCCCTGAGGACTTGATGGTTCTACCAGGTGAGCAGTCTGTATGGCGGAGCTGAGATCACATGTTCTGTGTGTTTCCTGTGCGTCTGTCTCCCTCATGGGAAAGTAGGCTCCAGGAAATACCTGCCTCTCATTCAGCTCATTGCCAGCACCCAGAGCAGTGCCAAGAGTAACAGTATTAGGCATGATTTTGAAGCAGCCAACTCTATACAAACCACATGTCTTAGTTAGGTTTTCAGAGCCAATGGTTTTAAGAGAGCAGATTTAATAGGGGACATTTATAGATTATAATATTCACCCAGCAGCCAAATGCAGAAGGTGCCGAATGTCCATCTAGGCACTGGAAAACCAAAAGATCCAATTGCGGGCTGGGAGCCCACAGCACTGTCCCACGTAAATCCGTGTCTGCACGTGATGGCTGGAGCCAGGAAACAATGCTCGCAGCAGAGATGACAACCAGAGCACCTCCGAAGCAACAGCAGCCATCCTCGACGACAGCAAGCCCCGAGCTCCTTCCTCGACGAGGACAGCCGAGGCCTCTCCGGAAGAACCAGCCGCAGCAGAGCTTCTCCTGGGAAACAGCTCACCAACTAGCCACAGCTCCCACTCTGCCTTATGGTGCATCAACAACAACCCTCAGGTGGATCTCGTACGCCCAGCATCACACCAACTCAGTCCAGCTGGGTGTTCTGGCTCAAGTTGACCATATTAGGTCCACCACACCACATAAAACTGAGCCCATTGTCTTGTGAAGTCCAGAATGAAATTATGGACAAAAAGGAGGAAGTTAGGAAAGTGTTTATTAGAAGTGTAAGAAGAGAAAAAAAGCTCCCGGTAGCCCGGAAGGGTCCCAGAAAGTGGGGTGTCAGGGTAAGCTCCTTGTCCAGGTCTTTATGGACAAGCAGAAGGCAGGAATTTGTTTAGTTGTCCAGTGGTCACTTACCATAGGTGGCTCTGTGGGTTTAAAATAATCAATTATGCTCAAGCTTTCTAAAGTGAAGTTCAAAAGAAAACTGATTACTTACTCAGTGGTTCTAAACTCCTGGAACCCTGACCCGGATGCAGGGAGGGGTAGTTTACTCCATTCATTTCATTTGCCTAAGGGACTGCTTTCTGGATCAAAGTCTTACTGCCTATTCTTATTTTAATTTCTATCTGTGTGGCTGACCACCCCCCCACACACCATCTTAGGCCCTGTCTCTTGCTCGCTACCTATTCAGGAGGTAAATAACTAAACTGCCTCTTACAATTTTATGACTGAATCTAAGGGAGAAGAAAGGAAGATAGAAGAAAGATGTGTGGTGTCCTGGAACTAGCAGGGGATGATCTTGCTCTCCACTGGGAGGATGGAGTGGAGAGTTGCAAGGATGGTGGCACTTGGTATGTAATTGCTTTACCCAGTTACTGGGATGGATTGCTTGCCAGTTCACAATGCTCACAGCCTTGGTGGCCACCAGTTCTGCCAGGTGTGAAGTTTCCGGTCATCAGCAGAACTGGTGCTTAAACTCACACCAGTGTCCTTTCCATCAAAGCATCTCCTCACGGAGACACATTTTAGAATGTGCATGTGCATTGCCTCCAATACTCAGTTGCAAGTCCTTTGCATCTTATGCATGCAATTTAGAGATTAAATGGAGCTGTGGAGAGGGCTGTGTTTATTAGAGCTAAATGCCACTTGTGTCAAATTTGTGGTGAGTTGGAATGGCAGCCTGAAGCGTGCTGCCTACATTGCCTTCTCAGGAAGCTTTGTGGTGAAGCACTCACAGTGAGAGGGATCCTGAGTGAGTTGTCTTTGAGCAGCTGCTTGAAAAGGGAGAACAGAAGAGGGGATTCTCGACCGTGTGACGCAGAAGGGTATCTCCCTCTCCAATCAAAGCAGCCAGGTAAGCTGCAGATATTTATTTACTGACCTTTGTGTGCAAAGTTCAAGCTGTTCCTGAAAGAACAGGTATGTAATGACTTGCGAGATACACCAAGCCTGGCAGAGTGTTTTTGTCGCAACACTTGACACCTGCAACGTAAAGCAGGAGGGGTTTATTTTGGCCCCTGGTTTCAGCCCGTGGGCCTCAAGGCAGAAACAGCATGGCACGGGAAAATCCGTTCCACACTTGGCAGATTTCCATGACGGGGACACATTTTAGATTCAAACTATAATAAGGAGCACTCGAGATTGAAACTGTAACAGGGAGCATGTGTGTGCACAGGAGTGTGAAGTAGTCAGTGGCAAGTGCAGGGCACATTCTGATTCCCGTCCACTGCCGGCTCTCTGATTATCCCACCTTAGCCTCAGCCCCCTCGCCCGAGTCCATACTGAGAGGCAGGGAGTGTGCAAATAGTTCCGGCCTGAATTCCTTCTGACACGTAGGGGACAGTGTGTAAAGCCCCAGGAGCATCTGGTGCAGAATATGTGCTCAGCAAAGGATGCCTGAAGGAAGCCATGATAGGAGGTAGAGGTGACACAAACAATGGTGAGCCAGAGAATGACAGGCATGCACCAGATGCTTGGAAGTCGAGACTACCAAGTAGTAGGCTGGAGGAAGGCTCTGGAAGGAGAAGGCTTGGCCTGGTCCCAAAGGACTTTGCCTGATAGATGTGGAGGCCTTGCGAGCTGGGGCAGTATAGGTGCCACCAGGAGATAAAGTCCAGCCCAGGTATTCATGTGCTGTCATGTGTGCTGCAAGAAGGACCCATGAAGGTCTCACGCCCTCCAGGCACCATGGACAGCACAGGGAGGGAGCAGGAGCAGGAGCAAAGGGAACAGTGCACTGAACATGAGCAAGTGGAGTGAATGGCTTCTGTCTGGTGATGACTGGCGATGCCACCTTGCCCCTGCCCAGAACCTCCTTTACTGCCAAGCCTGGATGAGAGCCCAGTGCCATGAGGAGAGCCAGATTGGTGGGAGCTTCTGGCCTTGCACTGGCAGTGGGCAAGTCCCCAGAAATATGTTCATGTGTTCTGTAAAATTTGCCAACGTGTGATATTTTTGTATTCTTTTGCTTGAAGTGGACTCTTACAATTTTGTCATCCTCAGGTTTCTGCACTCCTGAATGTGCCTTTGAATGTGAGCCAGGATTGGACCTGCACCAACCTTGGAAACCCAAGCTGCCTCATCTGCAGGGTCCTCCCCTCCTGCTGGTTGGTTTCAGGGCTGCACTCCAGTGCTGGCCCCTTCCCTGAGCCTGAAGGCCCTGAAGACCCAACAAGCTCTGTATCACTCTCCTCCTCTGGAAGCTAAGGAGGAGCAGGAACAGGTCAGGAGGACAAGTCTGTAGAAGGGCAAGCGAGGAAGAGGCAGGAGTGAGGGCTCTGGACTAGCCTGGGGACTGCACGGTGGCAGCTCGGTCCGCTTTGAGCTCTTCCCATTGGGGGCTGGAAACGGGAGCTGAGCATCCAAGGGGTAGCACAGCCCAAGAAAACATGACCCAAATTCACAGGGATGTGCAGCATGGGCCTGCAGCTTACACTGCTCTGAGAGCGGGGACGATGGAAATGATAGCCACCCAGGAGATTTGGCTGCACAGAGAATCGGTGGGGATGGCAGTGGTAGCTCTACCCTGCTGAGGTGGCACACCACTGGATGGAGTCCAAGGTTGGATGGTACTATCGTAGGATGTTAGGGTAATAGAGCAGAGAGCCCTGCTCTGGCACGGCATATGTGGTATTGGTATTATATGGTCTCAGTTATATGGTCTTGCTAGAGATGATTCTTCTTAGGAAACACAGTGGTACCTTGGTTCATGAATGCTTTTGTTTGCAAACAATTTGGTTCACAAACAGAAGCATTTGGCAAAATTTTGTTTCTGTTTTCAAACTCTGAATAGGGTGACAAACATGACTGCAGCCATCTTTCCCACACAAACACAAACGTGGCCATCTTTTCTAAAATCGTAGAGCAAATTAAATTCATGAACTGAGGTATCGCTGTACTCTTGCTTTTCTCCTGTGGAACCTTTGGTTTCACATCACCGGGGGAGCACTATTGCCCCTGGATTGCCCTTCCTCCAGTGCTACAAGCAGCCAGGTACCCCCTGCCCTTAGCCCATCCACCCTGCTTCCTCTGGAGAAGCATTCTTGGCAGAGCATGGCTGCAGAGTCCTTTTCTTGTTCCACATCTTCCTTGATTGCGCTGAACTACTGACTTCCTCACCCACCTGTCTCCTATCCTCCGGCCCTGAAACCCCCTTCCTGGCCGGGCATGGCCCACTCCTGTCACTGTATACAGGGATCCCTCAGCCCTCCAGAAGCCATCTCATTCAGATAGCACGCAGAATCTCCCAGAATGCTCTCCCACCTCCTGAGGTCTCCCCTTGCCAACTGAGAGCACTGTGGAGGTATACACAACTGGGACTAACACAGTTCTGATTACAGTGTCAGGGCTCATTCTTCCTTCCCTTCTGGAACCCCAGGTGAACCTGGAGACTGACTTCACACTGGTTTGGAGTCAATTAACCTTGAGAACATTTTTGTGGTGAACAAATAAATCAAAAGCAGAGAGCAGAGATCGGGGATTTAGCTCAGCAGTAGAGCACTTGCCTAGCAAAGGCAAGGTCCTGAGTTTGATTGCCAGCACTGCCCCCCCCAAAAGGAGAGAGCGTGCTTGACTCTATGACAGGTACTGCATATAGTGAAGAAAGTGTCATATTTCAAGACACGTAGTGCACGTGGCTGATGTGACAGGCAGACCTGACAGCCTCCAGGGCAAAGGCACACAGAGGGCATGGCTGTGTGGGAGGCTGGGGAGGCTGTAAACCCTCACTGAGGTCCTCCAGCAAAGGCCAGAAGCCTCCTTTAGGCTCAGGAGAGGACTTCTGGTTTAGACATGGAGATGCGGTGGGCTGGGATGCTGAATTTTGTGACTTGCTCTGGATATGAATGTTGTGGTTAAAATAACAGCATCCACAAAGTCATCAGGGACAGATATTTCAATATTTGTGTAAATGGTTTCTAAAATATGGAGAATTATTCTGTTACACTGGAAACTTCCATTACTTTGTTAAAAGAAGGCGTATTTTTTGTGGACTCTTTTTTTTTTTGCGGACTCAACTCATGTGATGAGTTGCATGATATATCTAGTTGGTTATATCAATTCGCAATGCCTCTAGCCATATGCTGGAATGTGGATTTTACTGAGGAACCCATGCTGGAAACACTTGGCTCTGTGGATTGATGGAAAGAGGCTGTGCTCACGGAGCAGCACGCGGGGCTGGCTGGTGAACTCCCGTCCTCACATTCCAGGTCTTGCACTCTTTAGCTAAGAAATTAATGACAATGCCGCCATTACTTAGATCCTCCTCCCTGCTGCCCTTTCTTCCCGTCCCATCTTTCCTGTTCCTCCTGTCCTCTGCTGCTTCTGCAATGTGATGGCTCTGTGCAGGTCAGGAACAGGTGCTGTCACCAGCACAGGGGATGAGGGGCGCAGTGGGGAGCAGGGAGAGTCCTGGAGGAGAACCCCAATGACCAGCCACTTCTGTTCGCTCCCCTGAGGGCTCCCACCAAGAAGAAAGGGGGCAGACTTTGCTGGGCCACGGAAGACACTGCAGGAAGCCTCCAAGGGGGCCTGCAGCTGGCTGTGAGACCTGCGCTTTATGTCCTGCACTCACTGTCCTCATCCAAGTCCCACACCCCGGACCTCTTCTCTTTTCAGATACTTTCAACCCAGATCACAGGGCTGTAAATACTCCTGTAAATTGGCCACTTCCAAGTGTCTATCTCTAGACTTCTCTCTAGAGGCTCGAGTGTGTGTCCACAAAGGCCACCTGGCGTTTCCATGTGGGTCACTAACGTGTTGGAAACAGCTTGTAGTTTCATGCTGGGTCAGATCTTCCCCACTGCTTCCCTCTCAGTAAATGGTTCTGTCACCTTCCCCAGATGTCAGGCCCAAGTCCCACAGATCATGTTGACCTTTCTTCTTCCCTTTTGATCATGTTCATTTCAGCTATAAATACTTCAGTTTCCACATTATGTCATATCTTGAATCCAATCAGTCTTACCACCTCCACCTCCCTCCTGCGTCACATCACCCTGGCTCATGCCTAATCAGTGAATCAGCCGCTTCTCCACCCTTCCCCTTCTATTCTCCTGCAGTAAAATCTCCTTGCAGGATCTTTAAAAACTTAAGAATATGTCATATTCCTGCTCAAAACTTTACAGTTTCTTAGTGGAGTGTGGTGGTGCACACCTGTTAATCCCAGCGCTTTGGAGGCTTATGCAGGAGAATCTTGGTGAGTTCGAGGCCGATACATAGGGAGTTTAAGTCTAGCCTGAACTACATAGCAAGATCTTGTCTCAAAAAAACAAAACAAAACAAAACAAATAACAACAAAAACCTTACAGTTTCTCTGGGTATGAAGAATGAGTCAAGTATTTTCAAGGTCCTCTGGTCCCCGACTGTCATCCCAACCTTACCTCCTCTTGCCTTCCCTTGCTTACGGTGGTCCTTTAAGGCTCAATCTGGCTTCAGGGCCTTTGTACTCACTGGTTCTCAGCACTGAACACCCTTTGTTCATTGTGCAGAGCCAGCCCTGACACTGTGAGAGTCTGTTACATTTTGGAGATTGTTTCTCTCCACCAGCAAAACAGAAGCCCCAGACCTTGCTTATTTCATTCACTGCTGTGCTAAACAGTGGGCTCAACAAAGATCTTCTGAATGAACGAAATGAACTCTATTACTTTTGATGTTATTTTATTTCCTGCCGGAAGCATGGATTGCTGCATTTACTTAATTTCTTCCCTGTTGTTTAACATTTAGGTTGCATCTAATGTTTTCCTATTATAAAAATACCTTAATGAACAGTTCACTCTGGTTCTTAGGCTTTGCATATAAAAGCTTGGTGAGAAAATTTGATCAGTTCAATCCCCTGGGTATATTGAAATCCAAAGTGGGAACAAATAGAAATCTGTGTCTCCATGCCTTCAGGTCTCTGCTGGTCTTCTGGGTGAGCTATCCTGACTTCACCCAGCCAAAGATCTCTCACCACCCTGGATCCATGAAGCATTCCCTCTGAGTGAAGCCATATGATGCCCTCCCATTACTGGAGCAGTGGCCCCTTTCATCCCTCTTCATATTGCTCTCTCTTTCTTTTAGCATTACCTGACTCCCCATGATGCAGGAGTAGAGCTGTATCTATTCATCTTTGGGTCAAGTACAGTGCTCGCAACACCATAAATGGTTAATAAGTGTTTGTAGAAATGTTGACTGAATGCCTAGTCAACATTTCCCCAAAATGACTAGGAGAAGTGACTTGGTTGGTGATATCTGTGCTAGGAATAAAAATGGCTGCCCTTCCCCCAAGGAAAATGTGGCAGCAAGATCAGCAAGCTCAGAACTGTGCTCACAGAGGGAGAAGAGAGGGATCCTTTCCCTGGAATTCTGTCTGCTGTTCAGTTCCAGTGCCTTCTAAGGAATTAGCTGATTGTTCCTTCACTCCCCTTCTCTACCCATTGTAAACCTTTCATTGCAACACTTGGGTTCTTTTTTGGTCTTCCACATTCTGTAAGATGTCTTTTGAGTTCACTGGTCTCTTTGGGGACACACTTTTGCAGGATATGAATAATTGAACACAGCAAATATGGGTGATAAATTGTGGCTTACAGATGCCATGCTATTTGGAGCTGTTGCTGTGGGCTGCAGCAGAATATTAACAACGTGTGTTCTAGTGATCTTAGGTTGATTCTTGAGAAGCAAAGAAAGAAATATCAGGACTGCCCGCTTGCTGCAATTGGAGTTAGAGTCTTTCCTGAGTGGGTTATGCACCTCAGGGGCAGGAGTGCTATGGGTGTAGTGGTCTGAGGAACACTGGTCCTGGCCCCCTCAAGTCCTGTGCCCTCACACCAAGTGGGGAGAACAGAGGTGTCCTGAGGAGGAATTCGTAACTGTGCAACTCTTCTGGGCATTGGGGAGACAGAGTTCAGAAATGGGAAGATGTCCCCAGGCTGGGCATAGCTCAGCACAGGGCCAGGGAGCTTGGAGGAGCAGCACAGGACCTGTGTTTTGCCATGGCAACTCCTGCCTCAGTGTGAAATGATGAGAAGGAGCTGGTGCTCACAGGGGATGTGGCCAAGACACATGTTAGAGTGTGAGAGTGAGGGGCCGCCTCAGGGGACCTGGAGAGCTGGGATCTCAGGAGGGAGCCTGCAGCTGGTTCCTAGCACTGTCACTGGAGGATCCACCCAAAGTGGGGCTGAGAGCCTCTCCCAGAATACAGAGGTGCACCTGTGCTGGAAGTTTCTAAAACCAGGAGCAGAGAAGGCCTGAGAGCTTCTAGGCTTGTAGGGCCTGCCCCACCATGATTCCAGAGTAAGCCAGTTTGATTTTCCAAAGGAGGGCAGAGTTTCTCACCCATGGGGACAAAGAGTACCAACTTCCATTGGCACCTGGGCCTTGGGGGGTCCCACGTGCTTGCAGGAGCATGGGGCCACAAACCAGTACTTGCCAGTGCTGTAAACCAGCGTGGGTGTGGGTGTCTGCTCTTCTCCCTTGCATTTCTCTTGCTTGGGTTTTCTTGCTCTTTATGGATCTCTGGCTTTATAACTCCCACCAAATTTGGAAATTTTTCAGCATTTTTCCCCCGTCCCTTCCTCCTCACCTCTGAATGGGACTCCAGTCACTTTGTGTGGCTCTAATTTTCCAACAGGTTTCTGATATCATGTTCATTACTTTCAGGGTTTTTTTTCTCCTTAGGTTTTTTTGGGGGGATGGTTTTTGTTATGACTTCAAGTCCATTGCTCTTTTCTTCCACTGTGTTTAACCTTCCATTGATTTCATATGAAAATTTCTTCTGTTTAAATTAATTTTATTGGTACATTTTATTAATTTTTAAGATTTTATTTTAGTGATACATTTTATATATACATAAATGATAACATTCATCAGAGGGAATTTGTACCTGTACGTGAGATATCTTTTTTCTTACATGAGATATCTTGCTGCTTCTTTTTTTTCCCATTCCTCTCCCCTCCCTTCAATCCATTCTCCCCTCCTTATCTACAAAAGCTTTGCAAATAAGCTGTATTTACAAAGCTTTCATATGAATCTTTCATTTCAGACATTATTTTAATCTTTTTTGACATCTTCAATTTCTCTTTTCATTTTAATTTTTTAAAAATCCTTGAATGGCTAGATATGGTGGTACAAGCCTATAATCCCAGCACTTTGGTAGGCTGAAGCTGGAGGATAACGAGTTATCAACTTACTGAGACTCTGTCTCCAAGAAAATGGGTGGAGGGGTCGGGGATTTAGCTCAAGTGATAGCACTTGCCTAGCAAGCTCAAGACCCTGAGTTCAATCTCCAGCACCCCATCCCCCAAAAAAGGGCTGGAAGGTAGGGATGTAGCTCAGTTGGAAGGCCCTGGGTTCAATCTCCAGAGCTGCAAAAAAAAAAAAAAAAAAAACCCGATAAAAATTAAAAATTAAAATTTTGTGTGTGCTCATGATATGTGAATAAGTGATTAAAGTCTTTGCTATTCCAATCCTATTTGTCATTCCTAAAGACTGAGTTTCCCCTGACTTTGGGTTCCATATTCCTGTATCCTTATTGTTGGATGCTGTACCTTGCAGATTTCATGCTATTGTTCGTAATACTCCTCTAAAGGTTTCAGATTTTATCTGCCCCACAGATGAGGCACGTGGTCCCCTGAGTCTTGCTTCCCAGGGTTTGTTCTGAGCAGGCCTAGAGTGTCTTTCAATCTGGGGATGGCTTCCTCCCCAAGAAAGCATTCACAGAGTGCCCACGTGTTCCCCCAGGTCTCCCACTGATGGAAAGGTCCTGATTATCTGCTGTGTGAATCTTGAATGAGCTGTGAGAATTGTCCAGTTTGCAACTTCCAGAAAGGTTTCTTTCCCCTACATTGGTTTCGAGCAGCCCGATGGAGTTCAACTCTATCTACACGAAGACTAGTCTCTGTGGTGGTTTGTTTTAGGCATCAGCCTGACCGCATGAAGGATGGAAGGCCTCACTCCTGGAGGTACATCCAGGAGCTAGTGGCAAAGACCTGCCTGCGGTGCTGCCTCAGAAAGTCCAGCACTTCCACTGGGTTCCCAGCGCTGCCAAATTGCACTCTGCCCTCGGTGCTCAGGGGAGTTAGGACACCAGGGTTCAGGCCTCACAGATGAGCAAGCCATGCAAGAGTCAGTGACCCTGTGCTGCCCCAAGTGACATGCCTTGGATTCTTGTGGCCCTTTGGGTCAGAGCACAAGGTAGACCTTCTGATCAGGGTGGGCCCTTGGCCCTGTGTAGCCCTGAGCAGAGTTCAGAGGGCATAAAACCAGACAGTCAGCTGCCATGGCTGCCCCTCCCTGAAAGCCCCCCAGCTGTCTGGAGCCAACGGCACCTGCTTCCCCACTCACAACCTCTGCAGTGTTTCTCTGTTCTGTAGTTATGTGTTCACCTGTCTGTCTCTGCCCTGTCTTCACCACTCCAGATGGTGACACCTATAGAACAAGACTTGCATTGTTCTTCTCTCTGAATTCCCAGCACCTGACATAGACACTGGCTGTTAGAACTAGTAGCAGGTGAACCTTCATCTGGAAAAATTCCATCCACCCATTTGTTCCTTGTTCGACCCCCTTATGCACTGCTCTGGGGACTGAGGATAGCTGTCGACATGTCAGGCAATGCTCTTGGGCTTATGTTCTAGCAGAGGAGAGAACCCAAGACGGCAGCATCAGCCTGGGCAGCTGGCACAGCCCTGGGACATCTGACCTTGCAGGAGAGCAGAGCACTGTGTTCCTGTTGCTTGTTCCGGGAGGTTCTGCCAGGAACATGATAGTCACTGCTTCTCCCTGAATTGCTTTCAAGTCTTCCAAAAGGAACCTGTGTGGGCAAAGTTCGGTGTAAACATATCACTAACTAGGAGCCAACGACTGAACACGCCACAGTGCACACGAATTGTGCCCTCCCTTGGGGCCTTACTTTCTGTTTCTGAGAACTATACAAAAACATAACATTTTAATAGAATATGAAATGCTGTCTGTTGGGAATCAAGGTGCTGTGCGGCTTGAGAGAATCTTGGGCTTTCCCAGTCAGGATGAGCACTGAGCAGATAGGAGGAGGGAACCTCAGTATGGCCACAACCAGTGCCAGGCCAGCCTTGGGCACTAGCTGTCCTCGTGTGGGGCCGAGGCTGACACTAGGTTTGAGAGCATCCAGGTGGATGCCAGGGCCCCTGGTTCCTGCACACACCTTCTGGCCTCAGGAGTTCCAGAAACAGCAATAGACCTGACCCTGGGCAGAGCACAAGGTAGCTCCACTGCCCTTCCTGCCTTCCACAGAGCCGGTCTCCCTGCTCCAAGTGCTCTGCCCGGTTCACGCCCCAGCCCTCCACGCATGCCCACCCCCCTCCCTCCTGTTCCTCTGAACAGAGAAATAGTGCAGAGGTTCTGAGTGGGGAAGCAGGTGCCCTTGGCTCCAGACAGCTGGGGGGCTTTCAGGGAGGGGCAGCCATGGCAGCTGACTGTCCAGGCCCATGTCCTCTGAACATGCAGAGGCAGGCTCTGCGTGTGCATCTTACACACTGTGCCAGCATGGCCTGTGGGGTGTGATCCAAGCACAGTCATCTGAGCCCCACTGTCCCTTCACAGGGGAAGAACTTTGTCCTCTACCACTAACAGGATGGACACTCCAACAGGCCCTATGACTCTGCTGGATCCACAAATAGCCATTTTATGTAGCAAAACTCAATCTTTACTCAATAATTAGAATTTCCCATTTTAATACATTTTCATCCACAGTTCAGCTTACCTGGAGGGGAAGGGATATTTGCCTTTGGGGGCGAGGACAGCTCCTCTCTCCCTGCCTTCTCCCTTCTGCCCCTCCAAAGTGGGAGGCCCAGGGCAGGGTGGGGAGAGAGAGCTCCTACCTGGCTGGCACCTGTGGGATGGTCCCCTGACCCCTTACTTCATGTGGTCTGGGGCTCCTCAGCGGCCTTACCCCCTCAGGCTGTGAACATGGTGGTGTAGGCCAAGCCTCCACTCTGTGCTGACTGCTCCTACCCCCTGAGCAGTTTGGTTGGCATCCACTCCATGTCTGTGAGAGGCCACTCACTTGGGATCTCCCTGGATAGGATTCCTCCTGAAAAATTCCAGGCTGAGATTCCTCTTGCAGGCTCCATCTGGCTCCTTGGCCCTCTTCCCAACACAGAGGCAACTCCTCTCTCTCCCCCTTTCCTGTGTCCACATTAGGCAAATGGCCACAATCCCAGTGGGGGACACACAAACACAGTGGAAGGGTGTTTCCTGGCCCTGGGCAATGCGGCCACCTGTTCTGTGTGCATTGGGCTGGCCCCTTGCTCCTCTTTATGCCCACAGGCAGGTGGTCAGGCCCTCAGGGTCAAGCAGCTTTCCCATCTCTGATGGGGATGAGGTAACCCTTCAGTGGCCTCCTCATGAATTGGGGAGAGGAAATCACTGAAAGACAGTGGCTCTCTCCAGGGCTGTCACTTTACAAGCCTGCCCCTTCTTTCAGTTTTTAAACTCTTTTTATATCTTCCATGGCTCTTGTCCTCTGTTACATATGATTTGAAAGTATGTGAAAAGCTTCCCACATGACATTTTGTTACCTCTATTTGTTTGTTGCTATAGTTTGATTTTAAGTGTCCCCTAAAGGCTCCTGTGTTAAAGGCCTGATCCCCAGCATGTGCTAGTGGGAGTGGAAACCTTGAGAGGTGAGGCCAGGGAGAAAGCTTCAGGTCATTGTGGGCAGAATTGTGGGAGCTCAGCTCTCTTCCTGGTTTTTGCTTCCTGGTGATGAAGTGAACAGCTTTGCTCCATTACCAGCTCCCTGCCAGGATGTGCCATCTTATCACTGGCTCAAAGCACCAGGGCCACCAACTATGGACTACTTTTACCCCAAATAGGCTTTTCCTCTTTATTAGTTGATTATTTTTGGTGTTAGTTATAGAAATGGAAGCTAACTGGTACATTTGTCTTCAATAAAATAGAATTATTATACTGTATTCTTTTCACTTGCCATTACCATGTTTCTCTCCAGGGGACTAGCAATACAGACCTAATTCCTTGTGTGCGTGTGTGTGTGTGTGTGTGTGTGTGTGTGTGTGTGTCTGTGTGTGTGCATGTGTGTGTGTTTTCTAGACAAAACCTTGCATGGTCATAGGGTATTTTTGATCACAATGATATTATATTTGTAATATTGTATCAGAATTGTTGCTTCATATTCACAAATGAGATTAGGATATCTTTTTCCTTTTGTACTCTATCAAGTTTTTGTCTTAGTTGTATAAAGGAAGTTAGGAACTCTTGAATCTTTCTCTATAGCTTAAAATTATCTGCTCTTAAAAAGTTGTCTAG